>OZ007577.1:47510883-47585883 GCA_963931925.1 Onchidella celtica | reverse complement strand
AAAGATGAGGAAGTGGAGGGAGGAAGAGTGCACTGGAAAATAAGTAACAGTTTGGAGGAATCCGGGGAAGGAGAGAAAGAAGAGTGTGAGACGATAACCACGACAGACCAGGGCATCGACATCTTTTACAAAGTCAGCATAGGTGATGATGTAGTAGCGTGGTGTACGACGACAATCAACTTGTCGCACCTGACACCAGCACATCCTCATTAGTCCAGGTAAATACCATCTATAGCCTGACTGATTGAGGTCAAACTTAAGTTCACCAGGCAAGGACAGAATGATATAGAGACAACCTGCTTCAGACTGAGCAACATCAGACATCATAACCATAACGTACAGAGATTCCCAGTGTACTTCATTGTTGCAATGGAGCTGTGTAACAACTGTCTTCACAATATATGAATCACAACTGGACACTTTACATCCTTTGAATCATATAATTGTAAATGAATAAACGGGTGAAAAATCAATAATTACAAAAAAAAATATTTAAGAATGGGAACAAAGGCCTTACAAAAGACCAAAGAAAAATTCATCAAGTTGCCATAACTTCTCCCCCCCCCCCCTCCCCCCCGATGAAATCAGAGAATCGGAACTATACAAACAGGTATGACCTCACCCATTTCAATGTCAGTGTAACTCCAGTAGTTTCCCTACTCCAACTACACGCTCTAACTTCTACCAAAAAAATTCCAAAGCTATTCACGACAATCTCACAAGGGATGAAAAATTATTGCTCTTAAATGTAATGTCATGTCTTAAACATTTTTGAAAAGCACTGTCACAAAATTAAAAAGAATGCAAAACAGTGCTTCAAGACATGCCCAAACACTGCAGTGAAATCGGGTAGTATTAAAATTTCATAATTATCTTAACTGATTCTTCTTCACACCATGTACCAGAGACGTGTCTAACCTCCACAACTTAAAACATACACAGGCCGTCTTTTATTCATTCAATGCAAAATACCTAAGATCTACATTTTAACATTCACAGCTAGGCTGCTCTATGGGTTTTCTTTCATGGTTTTCTTTTCTTAACTTAAAAGGTTAAGTCGTGCACGGGAATCAAAGAGTTAATTCAAGCCAAACTGTAACCCACATAATATAAGCCATGACTGCCAGTAAATTATTGGTTTTGAATCTGCCAGAGTGAACTTTCATTCATAAACCGCCTAACTTGATCTGCGACGGATTTAAATCAGATTTAAATCAATACGGAAACCGAAGTACGGACAAAAAGCAACCCATATCCTCCCTCTCACCAACCAACCCCCGTAGAAATTCTCATTTTTCTCCTCTACCTTCAACTGTCTCTGTAGGCGCCAGGCCAAACAATCCTTTCGAGGGCTAAGAACGAGAAGAAGGAGAAGAATAAGGTGAAAAAGAAGAAAGTTTTGAGTTTCGGAGAAATCACGTGGACAGGATAAGGGTCACAATGTGCTAGGGGAAAGCAAAATTGCAGACAGAATAGAACAGAAGAAGACACTACCAGATGCGCCCAACAAACCACGCGCAGGAGAAGAGAAAGATGAAGAAGCAGAAGACTTAGCAGAAGAAAGGCAAGAAACAAGATTTAGCAGAAGAAAGGCAAGAAACAAGATCTAGCAGAAGAAAGGCAAGAAACAAGATTTAGCATAAAAAAGACAAGAAACAAGATTTAGCAGAAGAAAGGCAAGAAACAAGATTTAGCAGAATTAAGGCAAGAAACAAGATTTAGCAGAAGAAAGGCAAGAAACAAGATTTAGCAGAAGAAAGGCAAGAAACAAGATTCAGCAGAAGAAAGGCAAGAAACAAGATTTAGCATACAAAAGACAAGAAACAAGATTTAGCAGAAGAAAGGCAAGAAATAAGATTCAGCAGAAGAAAGGCAAGAAACAAGATTTAGCATACAAAAGACAAGAAACAAGATTTAGCAGAAGAAAGGCAAGAAACAAAATTTAGCATAAAAAAGACAAGAAACAAGATTTAGCAGAAGAAAGGTAAGAAACAAGATTTAGCATAAAAAAGACAAGAAACAAGATTTAGCAGAAGAAAGGTAAGAAACGAGACTGCAGAAGAAACAAAAGAAAAGACAAACACCAACAGCCTCTATGGCTGTCATCCTCCTAAAACAAAGATCTCAAACTTGTGAAAATACAAGCACAGAAAACTGCCATGGACACAGCTTTCTCCATTGTGTTTTATTCTCCATAGATTCTGGCACAAACCCACAAAATAATGTATTGCCTCGATAAATTTCACACAACAACACAATTTGTCTGTTTTATCCCTCAAATCACTGAATTATGGGCGAATGCACATACATTATAACGGACAGAAAACCAAAACAACTCACATTCTGACCATGCTATTCTCTTTGTTCATCTCTGTAACCACACAGTCCTGAAGTTCACATAATTATTAAGTAAATATTCATATTAGTAATTTTAACGTCCGCCCTTGAATCACAGAGAAATAAACTACAAAACAACAAAAACACACAATCTAGTAAATCACACGGTCGGAATTGAAAAAACAAACTTTAAAATGTATTTGCAAGTTCACCATAATTTCCTCTGCTCCATCGCTTAGATCAGTGAGTAGGAAATAAACTGTAAATTTAGTACAGTCTAAATTCTGTCACCCTGTAGACCGAAAAAACCCCAGCCAGTACGCAGCAGTTTTCACATTATTTACGCACCAGGTCCAACATCTTCAGAAGTTGCTAACTTTCACAAAGTGCCGATAATGAACTGAAATCTCTGACGTTCAATCACAACAGTGCAGCTCGTAGCGTCGTTCACATCCTGCAAATGTTCAGTGCACTGAATGAACAAAGTGAAGCAAGATCTCTCTAGTTTAAACGTTCGTGAAAACAGAACTTTGCAAGATCTTCGCGTCCACCAGTGAAAAATCCGATTAGCGCTAAGATTTTGCCGGGTCTAAACAAGGCCGTAGAACTTTCTTAAGAGGCTGGTTAGAAGAGAGATAGAGAGAGGGAGGGAATGGGCAGTGTAGGCGAACAAGGGAGAGGAAAGGCAAAGCGAGAGTAAGAGAGAGAGAGAGAGAGAGAGAGAGAGAGAGAGAGAGAGAGAGAGAGAGAAAGAGAGAGGAGGGTCGGTGAGTGGAAGGAGTGGAGATGGAGACAGTGACCTAAGAGAGAGAGAGAAGGCGAAGGAGAGAGTGTCAGTGAGAGGGAGACAGAAAGAGGGAGAGAGAGAAAGAAAGGAAAAGGGAAGAGGGGTAAGGGGAGAGGGAAAGTGACAGTAAGAGGGAGGGGGGGGGGAGGAAGAGAGAGAGAGAGAGAAGTAGGGAAGGAGGCAAGGAGGTGCAGGGAGATAGAGACAGAGAGGGAAAGGAGAATGACGTAAAGGAGAAAGGTAAACAGAGATAGATAAAGAGAATAAGCGAATAAAACAAGCGCACATTCTTTTTTAGATAACCCCTTGTTATTAACTCCATACTCCATTTGCACATACGCCGCGCAGGAAAAATAAAATAAAAATCATATCTGAAGGCCTTGGTTTCATTAAACCTTCAAAATCAATGTATAGCGAAGACTGGTGAAAATGTCATTCCTTCAACAAGTTATTTAGTTAATCCTTTCTTTTGATTCAAAACATTTCTTCAGTTCATCAATCAAGACTGACGGGCCGTGGTTTCCAGGATCAGTGGACTAAACCTCGGCGCCCAGTGGCGGAGTTTGATTGCCCTCACTGGTTGGATAATGACGTCACGACACGAAGTTTAAATGCGATCTAACTAATTGGACAGTGACGTCACATCACTAAGTTTCAAAGAGATCTAACTAATTGGCTGATGTGCGACGTCTCATTGACAACCCAGTTGTCGCCACATCACCAACTGACTAGATCTAGCCGGCGTAGACGGCGCGGAAAAGGTTTTGGAACCCCCTACACAAGAGTGATGCTCCCCCCTCACCTCCCCCCCCCGCTCTCCCTTTGATTAATCGGACACTGTAACTCTTCAGCGGAAATGTCAACAGAAACGGATTTCGCAAACATCAACACGCGAGTCGGTGTCACGGCATAAAGCAGGGGAGGGCAAAACAGTGGAAGTCAATAGCTAAAAGAAGAGAACATGACGAACGCGCTAGTCTGTCTGTTTGTCCCTGGGACACGCCCATCAATCAACAGAACAGGATTGGAATTTTTAGTTTAAAACACGCTGGGGCTTTGATCAGAAAAGACAGAAAACGCCCCTGCAAAACGCTTACAAGTTTCAATGTTGACGTAACCAAACTTTCTACATTCTTATTCGCTGTAGTAAATATAACCAAACAATCCTATAGCCTTATTTGCTGTAGTAAACATAACCAAAGATATCTACATTCTTACATACTGTAGTTGATACACCCACAAAATACTACCTCCTAAATTGCTGTAGTTGATACACCCACAAAATACTACATTCTTACTTGCTGTAATTGATACAACCACAAAATACTACGTTCTTAATTGCTGTATTTGAGACAACCGAACAAAAAGTACAATCTGCACTACATATTCTCACCAGCGATAATGAGTTACTTGCGTACTGTAAAATTTCAAAATTACTGCACTTACTGACTATCACAAACTGAATGTTATATGTGTGTCAATTTCCATCATATTACATTCAAAAGCAGACCTATCGTTCATTCAATATGCCAAGAACTCGAACCTTCATTTTCCACACTACTCCAATAATAATGATGGAGTACATTAATTTTACGGTATATAGCGCCTATCTCCACATAGCGGACCCGCTTTGCAGTTAAATAGGGACAATTTTATTCAGACCAGATCTCCGCCATTTATATTTAAATGATTATCAATCTGCCATTTACTACCAGCGACCTGGCGATAAGGTAATTGCCAGAATACCGTTACTACGTTTTCTCAACTAAAGCTGGGTTTTCGTAACTACGGAAACGGAGACGGCAAAGGAAACGCCAAAGCCCCTTCAAGTAGTGAAATACAAATTTTGTAGAAAGAATGTTTTCATGTAAACCGAAACACTTTCTTTTCACTACTTGCTGGATTTCTCACTCTCTGTCTGTTGCCGTTTCCGATTCCGTACAGATCAAAACACAGCTTTAATGTTCTATTTCGGAAAGAGGAGAACGAGGAGGGGGTGGGGGGGGGGGATGCGCAGTTCACAAGATAACTTTCGTAGTCCTCTGCCTGTGCTTCAAATCAGTCGCCATTTGTGGACAGCCTGCCGTGCAAACCTTGCCAACCTTGCAACCTACCGCACTGTAAACAAATTTGTACATTTTTTCAGTCTCTGAACTACCAGTGACATCCGCCAAACGGCATTCCGCAGTCCAAATTCAATGTCTCAAGGACTAAAATCTGTTGACATTTTCAACGGCAGAGACAAGGCAAAGACCTTAAGATGGCTTCCTCCCCTTAGAATAACAAGGTTTTATCTCCACATCTGGCTGAACTGAGTTACTACACTATGCAATACTTCTGTAGGCCTTCTCTATTGTGTGTCAAGGTATCAAGCGAATTCGGTGTGTAATTTGTAAGTTTTACTAAAGAGAAAAAAAGGCTTATCTCTAAAAGCTATGATAACATAAAACTTCAATTATCAATTTCTCAAAAGTTCATGGAAGGGAGTTAGAATCTTACTATTCTAAGCGGTCGGCTTGGGGAGTTGCCCGTCAAAATGGCAATACTTTTTGTTTACCTCCTTTCTCCTTTAAAATTATCTGTTTCGTTTTCAATTTTCAAATGCATGTGATACAAACGGACCACCCTTCTTAACATCACAAACATACTTTACTTCAAGATTATATTATGCCAAAGCATGCATCCGTGGTTGAAGAGCGAGACAACATTCGCTAGGTCACAATGAAACTGAAATATGTGAAGTCTGACAGAGCCGGTTAATAGAATTATTCTTCTACTTTTATTTTACCTCAAGTCTGACTCTCTTTTCTGAATAACCTTGTTATATGATACAAAAATATAACAACAATGAGACATTTAAAACAATTATTGGGATTTGTCAAATTGGCCCGGCCGAGGACATCAAATTACAGCAATGTATTCGTGTACTCGGTGAGATATAATGTTATAGGACAGCAGGTTCGTGTCTCATCTACATCAAATCTCTTGCCAGACTTGATAGAATCTCGTCAGCGATTCGTTATTATAATGATCTGTGACAATTTCTCTTGTTATATTCTTTTATAATCGGCACTTTTTTATCACCTACAACTGATCAGTCACCAGTGACCAGACAACTTACTAAGTTTCAAAATGATACAACACTACTCACCCCAGCATTACAAGAGTCGGCAGCTGGAATATACATTCAATAGTAAAACTCACACTGATAAGCGCACTATTTCCCCAGAATGTTTCTTTCCACAGTTTCAGACAAGACTTCTACAGGCCTAAGTATCCATGGAAAACTTTTAAATAGACGAACGGTTTTCGATCTGAATCATCGTATCACTATTGAATATTTCTCCCATCGAACTCTGGCCAGCCCGTTGATAAGGGAAAAGCTACACAATTCAAAGCTATTATGTTCAATGCTATGTCTTTGTTGACAAAACAGACGCTGGGGGGGGGGGGGGCAGAAAACTCCGTACACAGCAAAGATTTCGAACGAGACAAGAAAAACCCGAACAGTTTGTGGTTGAGGAAATTCTCACTGAGAGCCCAGCAGGCCAGGTCACCAAATGTCAGGAAGTCCAAGAATGTTGAAGGTCTCCAGCAAGCTAGGATGCCGTTTTATGGACAAAGAACGTATGCACGAAACACGAAATTTCACACTTTCAATGCAAAAGTTTTTTTTTGTTGTTTTGTTTTTTTTAATTACAAAGCCGAATAGAGAAAACACAAAGTTTAATTCGCTGTTCATCTGTATTTTACTATGTACAATCATTAAGGTCCCGGATTAAGGCATGGACTTTATGGGCTGCACAGTCCAGGCATTCGGAAGTAATTAGAAGCCCAGGGGCCTCCGCCAATTGAGGGCCTTCTGAGATGAAGGGAACTTGTAAAATTTAGATTGATATTTAATAATAAAACCTTAATTTAATTTTTATTGCAGGTCGTTCTCCTTAAAACATGTTGACATTATGTGGTAGAAGTTGAACAAACAACTGATTTCAAGAAATTTGAGCTTTTATTAATTATTATCGGGGGCCTCACAGTCTCTGGGGCTCAGGGGCCTACAAAATGGTATTCCGGTCCCAACACCAGGCAGGCAAAACACATTCGTTGTTCCATCCCATATCGTTGCTTCTTTGATTTCAATTTTGTGGTAACCAAAATAAAATTACAAACAAGACAAAAAGATAGAGCGCATTTCATTTTGGGAAACATTGTTAAAAAGTGAATTTGACGTAGGTTGGCGCATATTGTGTTTTCCCAGACCACCGCCGTATGCGTCTATTAGTTGTGGCCTAAAAGAGATGTCTGAAATGCGCAATATTCATACAGCGAAGAAACACCGTTGACCTCTCTGCTAAAACAAAGCGGGAACAAAGTCCGCAAGAAAGCCATTTTTTTTTCGAAGGTGATTCTCTTTTACAGGCCAGGACAGAACATTTCCAGGGAGAAAGCGGGTGGTTGGAGGACGCTTCTAGTAGGCTCGTCTCCCTCCTATCCTGTCTGTCAGGATAATCTTGTAATTGTCGTGCTGGGTCACGACTTGTTTTTTTTGTCACGGTTTCGTTGATTTAACCAGCGGAAATGTCCTTGAACTGTTTTCGTGAACAGTTTGTTTTTGTAACGCTTTTTCTTAGAGATGGAAAGAAAGTGGGGCAAGATAGAATAAATGGATAAGTTAGCAGTGACGGTGCAGTTTTCGACCCCGTGATTTTGATGAACTCTAACAGGGGAAGAGAAGGGGTGAGAAAAGGGAGATAGTAAATTCGTACATAAAACGTAGAGGGTTTAGAGACTTTAGTAATGGTTTTGACATGTTAATTCGACCTTGTCTGTTTCTGGTACAAGGCCGTGACCGACTTCCATGTAGATCTATTAATACTACGAGCTGAGCTCGGAATGGATGCACCAATCAAATCCAGGCATTTGGACGGTAATTTGCAGCTGGCCGCACAGTATATAAGCGTAGCCATACTGATGTTCTTTACTCCATGCAGAAATATCCATCTGTGCAGGCGGTCGGCGGGATTCTGCCAGAAGAATCAGAAGACTGTAATATTCATGTCTATGTCCTTTATAGACACTGAAATGAGACCATATGCTATTTGTGAAAATTATCCACTGCTGTTTATCTACGGTTCCCTGATTTCTGATCAGGGACCAAGTGTAAGTGTCTGCCTGTTGATTCAACAATGAACGTGAAGCTGACCTTAACTTTCCAGTAGGAGTGCTACCGAAGAATGCAAGACTTCCATGTATATTAGCTTGCAACTAGATCTAGCATGAATGTCTGGCATACACATTTGTAAATTGAAATTGATGTGACTGGATGAGGCTGGGGATTGCCAGCCCATCCTAGAGCAGATCTAGATCTAACTTAACTACGTCAGTTTGTATTGACGAGTTTGATCCATTATAAGCGGTAGGCACAAATAACTGAGATAACATTGTCGTCTGAGACATTAGAATATTATTTGTTAGATAGTAGGCAGACTATATCTGAGAAATGGATAAGTAATACTTAAATTGTGAGTGAGACAGAATGATATAATCTTTTAGGAATCTAGAGGAGACTTCTAGTGACATATTATTGAATTTTCATTTGATGCTGCTGATGTTGTCTTTTTAATATGTAAGAGCTAGACGAAATTGTTAGGGAATAATAAGTAAATAAATTTGTGGCCCTGCAGGTCTTGATAAAAACCATTCAGATTGTTATTAGTATGTGGCATGGTATGAATGAGTAATTCCTAAAAACCTCTCGATTTTTAAATGCAGTCGTAACACTAATAATTCCTTAATATCCAACTCGTAACACTGTCATTCTGTTACATTCTGTCTATCCCCTTGCTTTTTCCTAGGACAATGACGTGTCTGTTGACGTGTGGCTGTGCTTTGTCCAAACTCTAACTCGAACACTCGGGGAGAAAATGTACTGTATTTGAAAAACTGGGAAGTAAAGCCGTGTTACGAAATCGCGAGCAACATCAGGAATCAAAATTACGCCCGGAGCTTTTGAAAAACTTTTAAAAACACGCGCGTCTTCCCCCCCCCCCCCCCCCCAATCGCAACCTATTCCTAATCCTCGAGCCTTCTTTGCCAGGACACGCCTTACTAGATACCACTATTTTACATGGACGTAGCACGGTGATATTCGGTCAAAGGCATGTACCCTAAAGAATTAACATAGCAAAACACCACCAACACCAAATAGTAATAAAGATAACTAGCTGACCCGCGCAATGTAACTCTTGCAAAAATTGTTTCCACCATGCCCAACTGCATACATGTATCTAGATTTTGGTCACTTTAATGATGGCACTTGGATTCAACGCAGCGAAAAATAGGTCTTACTGTTACACCACAATTCCCAACAGAACACACAGATGTGATAAGCTAGCTTTTCGACCAGTCATTGGTAAAATAAGACGACGAACGAAATTTCCGGTCACACTTTTCGATTTTACATTAGTGGTCGGAAATGTTGTCTCTTCTTTGCTGCTTAAAATATCGTAAAAAACAAATAATATCAAAAACAAGTTTGTCCAAAGCAGACAGATGTGTCCACCTAAAGTTTAGTATCATCAAAACTTAAGACAGTACACAGAGTTTCATAATTTTTGGACGCGCAGTCGCGAAATTTCAGTTACTTACATGTTCACACTCTGGATCAAACATATAGTACGATGATATTATGTTCAAACGAATCAAAAGGTTGCTTGTGGTTATAAATATCTATACTAATAAAAGAGAAACTTTACGACATTGCGCGCGCCTCTGTCGCTAATCCTCCGTTAATGTTGATTCTATGGCCTTCAAATTTTACACAGTGCTTAGTATAGTCTGTGGTCGTGTCGCCGGCACATAAAATTTAAATATATTTGAGAAATAACAGAACGTTTGTTTCCGTTTTTGTGTTGCGACACATCAAATTTTCGGCAAATTTGCGGCAATTTTTTGTCATCGATTATAGTATTCTGTGCGCAAATTGCTTGAGCGATTACAGTCGCCGATTTTGTTGAATCGCCTCGTAATATAGCCGATTGTGCTAAACTGCCTGGGAATAGACCACCAAATTACATGTTTTATCATGAGGACGCAGATCTACATGTCTTATCATGAGGACGCAGATCTAATGATTTACGTGCACTGTACCTTCAAGAATGCATTTTCTCATAATATTTCATCGACTGAAGTAATCAGACCTATTTAACTCATGATGTTTTACGCCAACGATTACCGCCAACTTCCGCCGTCACACATTTTAAAACAGTGCACAACTGTGGTTAAGTTTCAACTTTGTTCTGATTAGTTTACATCTAGGCTAGGTCTATATATCTGTGTTTTAGAATGTGTTTTCAATAGCCTATGCCTACATTCTAGACTAGATCTAGGAAAGGAAAGATTCTGGATTAGGTCGGGAGATTGACGCCACAGTAGCCTACAGGGCCAACGTTTCAAGCGGCAACGATTGTTGTACGTGGGTGGCCATCACACATTTTAATTGTTTAAAGCAGCGCCCAACAGCAGGACTTTCATTTCGTTGCTCAACAGCAAACCTTTTTGGCTTTGGTTAGGTTTCAGCTTTGTTCTAATTAGTCTAGACTAGATCTAAGTTTTTAATATGCCTAGGAAAAGGAAAGGGTCTGGATTAACAACGTCGTCTATCCAGAAGTTCTACAGTGAAGGTATGTCACAATAGTTAACCCATTGTCATCATCTGTCACTGTCACACTGCCTTTTGTTTCTTTCCTTTTTTCGTAGAACGGGTAATCAGGCTTGTGTTCTATATAATGTTACGTGAACTAAGCGCCTTAACCCAGATACTGCCAAGGGAGGATTGTTGTGAACTGTCGTGATATTTATTTAAGCTGCAAGTGGCAATCGTATAAACTTAGTATTTCCGGGTTACACTGACTTGGAAAACTCAAGAAAATACACTTTTGGCAAACTGATTTCTTTGGCTCTGCCAGCGCAGTGTATCAAATTTACATGGTTAAATAAGCTGAAGGCAATAAGTAGGATGAATATTCACATTGTTTCCATACCAAAGACAACCTGGAGGGAAGTACTGTGACTTTTTGACTGAATAAACCAAGGACATTTAATTATCGAATTGCTAAATCATTATTCCATCACGCCAATCGCGATCTTCGGCTGATATAACAAAATCAAAAGTCCCAACTACGTCTCTTAAATCGCTCGGTGAACCATCATTTTCTGTTAATGGCTCGAAGACATCGAATTCGCTCTCTCAGAACTTGAGAGATGCACAAATAACAGAAATTTTCAAGAAATTTAAAACACACCTTTCAAACTTTTCTGTCCTTGCTTTGCAATCCCTTTCAAAGCTCTGACAACCACTTGAGATCGCCCCCCCCCCCCCACTCCAGGCCGTCGAAGGATAAAAACAGCACTATCCTTGACTCAGGGTAATTTGCTTTTTCTGCAGCTCTCTCTCTTCCCTATTCTCTCTGTCTAACTCTAGCATCTCTCTTTCGTTCCCCCCCACCCCACCCCCCCCACACACACAAACATATATACAAACTATATACACATCTACACGAAGGGAGTGGTACAAAATACACACACACAGAGGCGAAAGAGATAGAAAGAGAGGGGCAGACGGACAGACAGACTGAGAGAGAATCAACATCGATCTCACTATCAAGATCCAAAATGATAGTTTAGCATAGCCTAGATGACCTAGACCTACAACTTAGTGGTGTTAATGACTACAGTCTCATCTCCTTCTACTGACCTGCGTGTACGGGTACGCTCTTCCACGGCTGTTTCTGCAGTGAATATTTGTTTGCTTGGATGTTTGTTCTCTCGATCAGCATATCGATCTACAATACTCACTACTACAACATTACGTATGCCACCCACTTTCAGAGGAGGAAAGAACATCAAAAGCTGCTGTACGTGTATCATTGTTCTTCCACTAATAATGACGGAGTACATTTTACAGTATATAGCGCCTGTCTCCACATAGTGGACCTGCTTTGCAGTGAAATAGGGACAAATCAATCTCTCTCTCTCTCTCTCTCTCAAGCATTTACTTTCATGTATAAAACATACACGGCTTAAGGGAACCATTATCAGTCAGCATTTCCAATACAGGACTGACATTGACACTGTTTTGAATTTTTCAGATGGAGAAATATCACTCATTCCAGTATCATTTTATGTCTCCTTTCTACCACTACAACCCGACTATTGCAATTAATATACCTCGTTCTGTTACTGCTATTACTTTTGCAGCTATACATTGTTGATTAATACTACAGATTTACAATATCCCACAGAACAATGAGAGAGAGAGAGAGACACACACACACACACGCACAGACATACAGAAAGACAGAGAGAGAGTGAGAGCGTCAGAGACAGAGTGGCTAGAGAAAGACAGAGAGAAAGACAGAGAGAAAGACAGGGAGAGAAAGAGGGCGCCGGGGAGAGAGAGAGAAGGAGAGAGAGAGCAGGTAGAGGGAGAGAGAGACCCTCAGATAGAACACACACACACAAAGAGGCTGCGCGACGGAGACAGAGAGCACCAGTAGAACTGCGAGAGAGAGAGAGAGGGGGAGAGAGAGGGAGAGAGGGAGAGAGAGTGAGAGAGAGAGAGAGAGAGAGAGAGGGAGAGAGAGAGAGAGAGGGAGAGAGACAGAGACAGAGAGGAAGCGAGAGAGAGAGAGAGACAGACAGAGCGGAAAGTAGAACTATTAATACATTAACACTGCTGTTATACGAAACGCTAACAAAGAACAACTGGTTATTCTATCCTAATATCATGTTACTATACATACGTGTGTTCATTAACAAACATGTCACAACTAGCACTTTGTTGCATCTCGGTGCGAAGCACATCGTTATCACATTGCACTCTAACATCGACAGATCATACATCACCAGACCTGGCCTGTGATTGCAATCTGGCCTCGCTTGAACACGCAACACGTCATAACATCTCTCGCACGGCTGCACTCACGTGTGTCAAGCCGGCACGACCACAACAAACACAATCATCTCTGGTGTTTTACACATGCAACCAACTGCACAATGTGTGCAGATTCTGGCAACAAGGGGCAGCGAATGCCCCACTGACGGGTCGCACAGATTTATTCCCTCCCCTTCGCTCGCTATAATGACTTCCTTATTCATCAAACACACACAGTCATGAAATAAAACTCTAGTTCCCACACAAAGAGTGACTTGTCAAAGTATTATGAAAAAATTATGCAAAAGAGGTAAAATAGTCAAATGAGGTAGATGCAAAAATATACTTATTGTGAAAAAAGAAAAGGAGTTGTTGATCAATTAGAAATTGCTCGAAATGTTGAGTAGTAGATGCCAGGAACAGGAGGTGTATTTCAGAGAGAGAGAGAGAGAGAGAGAGAGAGAGAGAGAGAGAGAGAGAGAGAGAGAGAGAAGAGAGAGAGAGAGAGAGAGAGAGAGAGAGAGAGAGAATTAGAGTGAGAGGGGGAGACAAACAGACAAACAGACAGACAGAGAGAGAAGGGGAGGGAGGGAGAGAGAGAGAGACAGAGGGAAAGAGAAACAGATAGATAGACAGACAGAGACAGAGAGAGAAAAAAAAGAGAGACAGAGAGGAGGAAAGGGTGAGAGCAAGAAAGAGGAAAAGAGACTAAGAGTGACAGAAAGGGGGAGAGTAAGAAAGAGAAACACACAAAAAACCAAGAGAAAGAAAAGAAAGAGAGAGAGGGAGAGCGCCAGAGTGACTCACGCACAGACACACACACACATAGAGAGAGAGAGAGAGAGAGAGAGAGTGAGAGAGAAGGGGGGGGGGATTACTGCCAGTTGCCGTTCTCTTTTTACGTTGAACAGTTCTATCACAACAAACACAAGTTGTATTCTGAACCTGTTGGATTCTGTTGAAAATCTGCCATTTTAGCAACAAACCTGCCTGGATAAGAAACAGTTCAAAATGTTGGTTTTCTTCCCACAAATACGGTTATTATCACTGTTAATCTGCAGTTTCTTCCTAGTTAATGCGGCTATCAGTAGTGGCAGCGGGTGCGTCTTCAGATCTCATTTTTTAACTTCTGTGGTTTACGTCAACAATGAGTTATAGAAATTTCCCCGTTTTTGTTCATACGGAATGTGATGTGTACACCAGTGGTTCTCAACGTGGGGGATATCGCTACCCGCTGGGCGATTTTCATATCTGGGGAGGGGGGGGGGGCAAAAAAAGGGTGACACAGGGGCGAAAATGATGACTTGGGGCAATAGGGGGCGAAATCATGAATGAAGAACGATTTGGCGGCAAATACAGGGCAGTCGCTAACTTGTTCACTAGCACGTCCAGGTGGGTTTTATGAATAGAAAATTCCTATCTTTTTTTGTGTTTGATAAAGAATGCTTTCTGTGTTATAATGAATCATCAACACCCCTATTGTCATTAATAAAGCTTTGAACTTAACATCATACATTGTGGGTAGTCTGTCGTCTTGTGAAACTCAGTTTGAATTCAATTTTGTTTGATCAAACCGGTTCAAAGAGCTTTGACGTAATTTGTTGATTCTAATCACGTAATAATGTACGTCATGATAAACTGCGTACACACAAACTGAAAGAGAGAGACAGAGTGAGAGAGAGAGAGAGTGAAAGACAGAGAGAGAGAGAGAGAGAGAGAGAGAGAGAGAGAGAAATTGTCTGGGTGTTGCTTGAAATTTTCCAAACACTTCATAGGGATCGACTAAATATATGTAAGTTTAATGCAGGCGGAGGGAGGTGAAGTAAAGAGGCAGAGTAAAGAAGACAGGCAGAGGTAGAGAGGGAGCAGGGGGCAGAGAGAGGGTAGCAGGAAAAGGGAGAGAGAGAGGATAGAGAAAGGCAGAGAAAAGAGAGAAAGGGAGATAACTGAGTCAGAGTGATGAGAGAGAGAGAGAGAGAGAGAGAGAGAGAGAGAGAGAGAGAGAGAGAGCAGGAGAGAGGGAGAGACAGAGTGTGTGACAGATGCAGTAAAGAAGACAGATGTCAGCGGCCGAAGTGACAGCATTGGTTCGTAACCTTTTAAAACTATTTCCTCCTACACTTTTATCCCAAGGTTCATCCCCCCCCCCCCCACACACACACACAATTCATGTTCGCTTTCATAGAACTAGCAACACTGATAATTATGCTAATTATGCGGGGACCAATATGAATAGCATTAAGGGATGGGGGAGATTGGCTTGATCTTCAACACAGTGGAACGCATTATACACATTTTGGAACAAGAACAATGTCATGATCACATTAGGATCATAAATGCCGTGCTAGGTCACGACGTTAGTGAGTTAATTTTTACGATCTTGTTGATTATAACCAGCGTAATTTGTCCTTGAGCTGTTCTCGTGAACAGTTTGTTTTGAAACACCTTTTTTCTGATGGATGGAGAGAAGGAGGAGCGAGACAGAATAAATGTATAGCTAGGAATGACAGAGCAGTTCTCGACCCCGTGATTTTGATTAACATAGATAAGGGGACAAGGTGGTCTAGAGGCAAGGTGCTCGCCTCTCGTGCCAAGGGTCCCGGGTTCGAAACCCGGGCCGTGCAGGCATGTTGGAAGTTTGGGATTTTTCTCATATTTTCGTGTCCCTGATTCTATTGAGGGGTAGGATCGAGTACCTAGTCTTCTCGGATAAGGACGAAAAAATTCGGAGGGCCCGTGTGCACGTTGCGCACGTTAAAGATACCTTGGCAGTTGGAAATCGTAAAGAGCAGGCCGAACAGGCCGCTGCCCGGGCAAAATTAAATTAAATTCGTCTCTACCAGTCCCTCCCCCTCCCCCCTCATCTCCCCCCCCCCCCCCAAAAAAAAAAAAAAAACGCCGACCGGCGCTGCACTGTGGCGAAGACGTGCCTGCTCCAGTTATAACTGGGCTGTAATGGCACAAAGGCAAAATTTCCCAAATGGGATTAAAGAGTTATACAAATACAAATACAAATAAGGGGCGAGTAAAGGTAGTTTATTTAGACGCTTAGTTGGCGTTCGGAAATTCGTGCATAAGAGTAGAAAGCAAGGGGTTTGAAGATTTTAGTAGTTAATGTTTCGCATTTAAAATTTTGTCTAGACCGTAAAATTGACCTTGATTTTGGCGCAAGGCCATGACAAGCATAAATTAATATTGCAGGCTGAGCTGAAGCGACTGCACCAATCAAATGTATGAATCTGGACGGAAGGTCGAGACATAGCTTTAGTATTTAAACCCGTGCAGAGCTTAGATAGAGCCACATGTAGACAATCCATTTACGAGGTGGACGGCGATAGTCCTCAGCCAGATGAGAGACATAGAGACGCAGTTGAGCAGTCCATATTGTGAGGAGCGCCATGATTTAAAGCTCCAGAGCCTAAGCTACTTGGTTTGATATGAACCCACAGCGTTTACATCCAGCGCTCTCACTCCCAGTGAGGGCCGCATGGTGAGAGTTCATACTAATTTGTAATGATGAAAGTGAACCGTTCTACTTACTTTTGAAGACAGTTTCAGAGCTACCGCCAGACAACGCATGGTTGTACAAGCATTCTCCATGGCGTGTCTAGAGGAAATGTCCATATCATAACATGTCTCATTGAATTAATAGAATTTAAACTGTTATATCCGTCGCCACGTGCGCGGATTCTATTTGGCATATAACTCATATGACCTGCAAGTAGTTAGAGTGAATAAGTTAGTCTTTATAGAAAGCTGTAGTTTCATTAGTTAGATTCAGTTGCCTTTGAATTGATATTTATATTTATAATTATATTTGTTACATTAATTCCTGTAATTAAACTGCCCTACAGTTCTGCTAAAAATCAAAGCAATTGATTTATTTAGTTTTTAGAGTGCAAGTATTTTTTTTGTGTGTTCGTCGATTGTGGGAGCGGACCTCGAAAGAGTGTCAGTCGAATTCTCCCCATCTAACCCACATCGCGACAAACAATACAAGCTACTCTGTATTTGTGGTGTGCATTATCTAAAAGCCCGTGAATTTCCTGATCGAAATCCTCAAATTCCGCCCTTCTATTAACAGCCACTGAGTAAGATGAGTTTGAGTTTGGGTTCTACGGCTCGTCGGCTCATTTTGCCCTTCACTGTCTTTTTTGGGGGTGTTTTACTTGCTATTCAGAGAGTCATCAATTCAAATGTCACGAACTGAATGAAATAGTTCCGTATAAACCTGTTGACAGTAAATTTTTCAAAACTTATTTTGTATCTAGATTTGAAAAGAATGTTGTAAATGTGTACACAAATGTTTTTCGATCAAGTTGTAGAGCTTAGCCTCTTTCAGAAAGGACAAGACGCGCTGAGGGTTTGAGTTTGTGTTATACAGCGCGTCGGCAGGGTAACGGCCACTTTCCGCCCTCGCGCTGAGCGTCCACGTCAGAAAATAATTCTTTCATGAAATCCACAGGCATAATGGTTTCTTAGGATATGCATGAAATCCACAAGCATAGTGGTTTCTTAGGATATTCATGAAATCCACAAGCATAGTAGTTTCTTAGGATATGCATGAAATCCACAAGCATAGTGGTTTCTTAGGATATGCATGAAATCCACAAGCATAGTGGTTTCTTAGGATATGCATGAAATCCACAAGCATAGTGGTTTCTTAGGATATGCATGAAATCCACAGGCATGGTGGTTTCTTAGGATATGTATGAAATCCACAGGCATAGTGGTTTCTTAGGATATGCATGAAATCCACACGCATAGTGGTTTCTTAGGATATGCATGAAATCCACAGGCATAGTGGTTTCTTAGGATATGCATGAAATCCACAGGCATAGTGGTTTCTTACGATATGCATGAAATCCACAGGCGTAGTGGTTTCTTAGGATATGCATGAAATCTGCATATTCAGTTAAAATAATGTGCTCCATTGAAAGCTGGCAATAATATTGCATGCCACACATTCAGGGGAATCTCCCCTACCCCCTTCCCCCAGTAAAAAAAAACAAACGGTGTGCGGTGGTTGTGACCCAGACGGGGTAGTGTACCATGGACAATATTCATCTCTCCGATTTCCTTAAGAATACGCGGAAAGTTCTCACACTAAACAAAAGCATACGCGTACACAATCATAATTATAGATAGTATCGGCAATCGAGGTTCATCTACCTTGTGTCTGTACACTGTACACTGTCTCTTGCGTCAATTACCAGGTCAAGAGCAGGCCCATTCAGTCCACAGCCATTGAGAGCGCAAGTTCAAGTAGTCCAGTCAATGAAAAATCTGTTATCTGTGGCGCTAAGCCACTCGACTTGTTCCCGGTCACAACTGTGCCATAAATACACTGATTAACGCCGCTCCTGGGAAAGGTGTCAGATTAAATCTCCAGAGATTAGACCACTGTTTATTACGTTGTATCCTGAACGGCAAGGCTCTACAGTAGTAGACAAACTGTCCAGCTTGCGTAGATCGATAATTTATTGATAAACTACCAGTGACTACAGCCGGCATGTGGTCAACAGCTGTAGAACGATTATGAACGTGTAAACTGATATTCCGTGATTCATTATTAAAAATATCAGTGATAAAAAAAGATTTTACGTTGGAATATTAAAGAATCACAGATAACTTATTTTCCTTACTAGCGACTCTATCGTAAAAACCCCGCAAGTGCGAAGGACCTGTTCCTACGCTATACGGGGACCAGGACAAAATACAATGTTTAAGATAAAACAGATCTAGAATTCATTGCCTTAAATACGTCATATTTAGCCGTATTAAATTATCTTAACGACTGAAGTTTGTCTAAAATGGAAGTTTCCATGTAATTTATCGTCTAAAGTTAAGGCAATACTCAAATGTTCATAATGTTTGGGCAGGTGGGCAGGATGTTTTCAGTGCATAGACATATCCACCCCTCTAGCTCCATTATAGTATGATGAATAACCGTATATTTCTTTTATAACCAGAGGTTAAAATTCCGCCCTGCGCATCGATTTCCACAACCGTGAGTGGTTGGTGAGCGCTGGTGGGGGGGGGGGGGGGGGATGTCCTTCTGGCCTATCGTTCTGTTATTTGGTTTCTGTCGTCTTGATTTTTTTCTCCTAACACAATGTGATCATTATCTTTTCGTCTTATTTTCTCCAAACTCAAAACTCAGATGACTTCAGTCTCAAGTGACAAAAGTGCATTCGTGCATTCATCCATTATACTGACATTGCCAAACGCACGATCTGTTCAGTACTCACCACTAACCGCTCTTTGATAAGGCACGAATCAATGCGTTCATCACGCGATAGTTCAGAAAGAATATCGACAAATCGGGAGGTATCAAATCTCAGTAAGTCAATATTGTTGCAGGACAGAAAAAAAAATTACACATACCATCTATCTATATTTCAAATGTTCTTAACTAAAGTGAATCTTTTGAGATAAGCAATATCGCGATCTTAGTACGTTCTTGAGTGTTTTATCTCCATTTTTTGAAAAAAACTGTAGATCTTTCAGTGTGTAGAAGCGATATTACAAATACACACTTTGACACTTGTTTCAAATGCGTTGTCAAGCTGTTTCACAGTTCCGATTTATTCTAACTCATTATCATAATACTAAAGCCGCAAATGTTTAACATCGAATTTCTCAATTGTGCAAAAAGTGGAGTTGGAACAAACAAGAACTGAGCTTGCGTCATGTAGATATCCAACTCTTGCGTTTCTGCCTTGGACTTCATTTCCTTACAATTACAACATTATAATTAAATATCACAATTTGATATCACAACGTCTTTCTGTGATGGGAATAACGTGACAAACCATTATTTTATGTCATCAGTATTTCCCCTCTGTATAAATATCAAAATGTCACACTGACACAGAGTGTTATGACATACGGGAAACATAACCCATAATAACTTACATGTATATATTCAAATTCATTACTTTGTAACAACCATAGTTCCACCGCGGGCAGAGTTAGGTGACACCGTAACTTAAACATTTAATAACCTGCAATTTCAAATAATAAGTAATGAAGGACACTGTAAGTAACACGAGATGAATTACCAAAGTCACAAACCTACGCTAAAATCAACTGATACTTTTGTGTCCCCTGAGCAGTATACTCTTGATACAGGCAACACAGCATGTCCCGATCGATTCCCAGACTCCTACAATGTCATGACAATTATAGAAAATACTACTCTGGAGTTGAATAGCGGTGTTACGGTGTGTACGGCATCCACTTGTGACTCGGTCTCTTGGGAGGCATTCATCTGCTGGTATTTCCAATACACTAGCACTCTCTCCGTCAGCAAAATGTTGGTGTACGCCCGGTTGAATAGAAGTGAAACCAATCTACCAAAGTTAATGTGATGTATAAGAGAGAGAGAGAGAGAGAGAGAGAGAGAGAGAGATAGAGAGAGAGAGGGGGGGGCAAAGAGAGGGGGGAGAGAGAGGGAGAGAGAGGGGGAGAGAGAGGGGAAGAGAGAGGGGAGAGAGAGAGAGAGAGAGGGAGAGACAGAGAGGGAGGGAGCGAGAGAGGGAGAGAGGAAGAGAGAGAGAGAGAGAGAGAGAGAGAGGGAGAGAGAGAGAGGGAGAGAAAGAGAGAGAGAGAGAGAGAGAAGTATTGCGCCAAGCCGAGACAACTCGAGAATCATACAATAAATTCTAAAAGAAAGATAACAAAACTGCAGAAGAGATTCAACAAGCTTTCAAGCACCAATAACAAAACTGCAGAAGAGATTCAACAAGCTTTCAAGCACCAATAACAAAACTGCAGAAGAGATTCAACAAGCTTTCAAGCACCAATAACAAAACTGCAGAAGAGATTCAACAAGCTTTCAAGCACCAATAACAAAACTGCAGAAGAGATTCAACAAGCTTTCAAGCACCAATAACAAAACTGCAGAAGAGATTCAACAAGCTTTCAAGCACCAATAACAAAACTGCAGAAGAGATTCAACAAGCTTTCAAGCACCAATAACAAAACTGCAGAAGAGATTCAACAAGCTTTCAAGCACCAATAACAAAACGTAAACAAATAAATATAATGGATAATTAAAACAAATTTTGAGAAAGAAAAAATGCAATAACGGGTAATAACCGAATTAGCGACTTAGCGGTTACCGGTCCTTACCAAAGGTAGCAGGAACAATTCGCTAATTATCAAGAGAATCTAAAGTTTTCTACCACATGAACAAAACTATCCTGCTGCCCACAACATGGCTGTAGAACTTGAAAATTCATTTGAAAAAAGTTCAATTTGACATTAAAATTTTAACACATCACTATAAAGCCAACACTGCGAATTATCCGAAGAGTTACGAAAAAAAAAGTGCTAGTTATCCGAATGAAACATTTAATATCAAACAAACCGGGGTCGCATTGTGATATTGTCCATTGAGTCACCATTAGTTGAAATGTAACCAGACATGAAAATTAAAAAAAGCAGAAGTCAGTAAATCTTTTTCATGGAAATAATCTCAGCTGAACAGTGTTTTACTCACTGTTACAACCACGTAATGCTATCAGTGCGATTTGGATTTGCCACATAAGTAATTTGATCCATTGATTCACATGTCAGTGACAACAACACTGTGCAGCTAACAACAAATATTATTATTATTTTAGAGCCAAGCGCCTTTGTTTTACTAGCAGCACACATCGTAATGGACACCACCACTCACATTCACAATATTGGCAAGGTGAAAGGTTAATTAGCACTACATAATTCTCACAGTATGCACACTCTCATGACAATACCACACAAAATAGCAACAGCAAAACTGCACTGAAGAACCAAACACATGTTTGGCTAGTAATACAAACATTAATAGAGACCAGCACTCAAATTCACAATACCGATGACACAACGGGGCTAATTAGAGCTACATTATACATACGTAGTAAGCACACTCCATAAAGCGGTAGATCAAAGGCTCCATGAAACAGTCACATGTAAACAAGCGATGTAGCGTATGTCCGCGATAATATAGATTTTTGGCCCTGGTGCAGGGCACTGTACAGTTGGTGCTTGTTTGTACACAACTTTACTGTACTGCCTATGCCACTAGGCTTATATAGTGCTAGTACTGTCTGTCGTTGCCAGCGTATTGACGAAGGAACTAACTGACCCAAATACCACAAACTGTAATGGGTTGCGTGTCCTAAGCTTGACTGACTCCATGACTTAATGACAGAAATTGTGGCCTTTGGCTAGCCATCCACACGCTAATTAAACACCTCGTTATCCCCCCCCCTCCTCCTTTCCATTCTTGTATCCCCTGCCCTCTCTCTCCCTCTCTCTTACATGACAGCGGTGATCAGATGTCCACTGGTTAATCTGAATGGATGTAAATTGAACACTAGATGGCCAGGGATAAACCTTTATGCGTCTACCTTCACCCTCTCTTTCCCTCTCCAACTCTCTCCTTTTCCTCCACCCACCCCTCCGACCCTCTCTTTCCTTCCTTCCTTCCTTCCTTACTCCTCCTCCATCCGTCCCATTCTCTCCCTCCGCTCCCCTCCAGGCCCTGCCTTTCCCTCACTTTCTCTCATTCTTGGCACGTTAGACAAGCCGCCGAAAGCTCCACTCAATCTCATATTACCCCGACTAGGTCTAACCTAGGAGTGTAATTTGGCAGTGTAACAGGTGTATGGTCATCAGAAGAGTGAAGGGTAGGAGGGGTGTATCGAGGGGTATTTGCCATACTGTTGTATTCCACATTTTGCCGATTTTGCCACGAAAGCCGTTCTCTCACTCTTAATTTCATTACCTATAGGTGTCATTCCAATCAGTTAAAAACTTTTCCAGATATGTTTTTGTGCATCAATGTTTCAGGGATTTTAGCCCTTTTGCCGACCAAACTTCAGTCCTCATTTTCATGAAACGGCAAAAATGCCCATACAGTAATATGGCAAATACCCGACAAATGCCTGTGAATAGGAAAGGAGCGAAGGCGAGGCAGGTGCAACGGATAAATGGATAAGAAAGCCAAGGACAAGAGACACACAGGTCACTGTCTCACAATGACGCATTGCTGGATGAGTTGCCAGGAATATCACAGGGTTTGCCATGCCCATAAATATTAACTTAACATCCGACTGTTTTAAAAGCAAATCTCAGCACTGAAATTTCTGGAGTAATTCAAAACATGGAAACGAAAGAAAATTATCAGAAAGGCAGAGAGACCTGTACTTGGGCAGGAATCAAACGCCAGATCTCTGATCGCCAAGATGATGGCTCTATCAATAAAAGTATTGTACCGGCGGCAAAAAGTCTTCCAAAATCCAGGTTGCCACAGACCACAGACCTCTCATGAACATCAGCTATGGTAAATAATGTCTTAAAACACTTTTTTGTTTTGGTGCTTGCTGCGTTTATCAAGCAAAACCAGCGGTTCACTGGTTTACCCATACAATAATTATCCAATTTCATTTACTATGTTAGACTTTTCGCGTTTTGAAAAATGTCTGAAATATCTCTTACGCTTGCAATACACCCGAGGTTTAAACTTGAAATAATAATAATAATTTTGATGTGCCACATAACTTGCGGTACACATTTGATACTCACGAAGAAACATCATTTTGTACCAATCATTTCAGGTTCAGTATAATGCTGTTATCAAGGAATTTTGAGCCAAACAAGCGAAAACAGAGGAGGAAACTGATATATAAACATTTCACAAACAATACAGGCTAGAACATACCCCCACAGTAACCTGGAACATCCCTTTGAGGGCGAGACCAGAATTTATAGCGTCACATTAGAACTCCGACAGAACACAATTACGTTTGTTACACTGTCTATAACAATGCAATTGTTGTCAAGGCAATTTTTAGATCCCTGTACCCAGACCACCCCACCTCCCTTTCCCCTCCTCTCCCCTGCTCTGTACTCTCCCACACACTTAGGTGGGATGTAATTTATTGACCTAAATACCTGAGCTGCTTAAATAAACACCTGGCCGACTCGTGGACCTGAAGGTAAAGGTACCTGGCAGGCAATCCGTATCTGGCAAATAGTGTAAGAAAATCAATATGAGACTTACTTACTTCTCTATGTTTACTGAAGACTTTGATTCTGTTGGAAAGAAAACAGCTGGTGGTATGTTACATTATAAACCATTGCTGTACAAGGAACATTATGCTAGAAAAACAAGACGACAAAATAGAACAGGACAGAACCATACGACTGGAGACCACTATCAGCAGCGCCCACCAATCACTCGCGTCTAGTTAGAAAATTTGCCTTAGGAATTTTGCTGTCAGAACAGCAATCTTCTCATCCGCAAACGTCATTTCGTTTTTTTGTTTTTTTTTGTCGTTGTTTTGTTTTCACACAGCGTGGGCATTTGATCAAGATCTTCTTTATTACGCGACTTTTTCCCCTCTCACTGGATTTCATATCGCTCCCGGCCTTATTTAGTCGTTGAGTCAAATGGCAAATACTTCTCAATTCTGTCTATAGAACCGTTCTGTATGACAATATATATATAGCAAATTACTGTGTTTTCAGACAATTCCCAAGAGACGGGGTGAGCACAGACAACTCTAGATTCAGTAACAAATTGTATTTATTTATTTATATATTACTCAGAGCTCCTTAAAGCCAGGATGTTTGGTGAAAGAATGTCTTTTCAATATTTTGCACTGCACAAATATTTCATACTAGCTGAGGTGCCCGACGCTGCTCGGGATTAACATGTTTGTTAGTTTCAGTTCTGGGTGATTAAAATGGATTTTACTTCATCTTGCCACACTTTCGATTTATTTAGCTGTTGTTCGTTTGTTTTCAACTGTATCTTAAGGCACCCCCTTTGCGCTTTTATGCCCGATGGACCATGTCAGCAGTCGAGGCGAAAATTGTCATAAAATGGTAGTGTTCTCAATTGTGAACACATCGGCAGGAAGTGATGACGCCACAGACTCGTGACTTGGCGAAAAAAAAATGGATCGGGGGTGTGGCGAAATTGGCGACGCCTAGCAACCTCTACAAAATACTTCGCCAGCATTTTCAAGTACCCAGATGTAATAAATAAGCAAGGCGTTATTTACAAGGCATACCTTGAAACTAACTCTAGCGTTATTTTCAAGGCATACCTTAACAGCTTCTGATTGGTCAATGAAACATGCCTTGAAAATAACGCTGGCGTTAGTTCCAAGGCATACCTTGAGTCCAATACACAATACATAGCTACCCCGGCGGCTTTCCCTGATATGTCAATTTGACTACTACCCAGACGAACATCGGCCTACGGCCTCGATGATACAAACTGACTAGACCCTCACGTCGTTACATATCAGTCTGACAATGCACAGTCTAAGGCTCCACGTTTAGAAATACTGAAACAGCTTCTGATTGGTCAATGAAACATGCCTTGAAAATAACGCTGGCGTTAGTTCCAAGGCATGCCTTGAAAATAACCACTTCGAATAAATAATCTTCTGCGGGTCGAAAGGAAGGCATAATTCTGTAAAAGTTCACGCAAATCCGAGCTGTTTGAGCGGCGATTGCTCTTGTGAGTTCCCATGAGTATTTTTTTTTGTTAGAACATAGATTATTCCTAGTCCAACAGCGTCCTCAGACTTTGCCCTTTATTCAGACTATTCACCAAACGATATATTTATATACCGTGTACATGTATTTTCTACTCCTTTGCCCCTGTCTACAGGTCGTACGTTCTCAGTGTCAATGCCCGGGAGCCGCTGGTGCCTGATGGGAAAGAAAATGAACCGAACACTCGAGTTCTACATCAGACAAAAGGCGAGCGATGAAAAACACATGAAAGCTGGAGATATTTCCGCAGGTTGATCTGAATTGGTCGGGAACAGAAAACATAAGGACGCCGGCGAGAGGGAACGAGAGGGAAAATCAGACACTGAGTGTGTAACGAGGGAGTCTTGAGTTTCTGAGTGCTCTGAAATTGTGAGAGATTACATAGAATATACCATCCAGGCGTCCGGTCTTTCCCCTCTACCACACATATTGATGGATTGGATGTGAAGTTTGGTCTCAGGTGTTTGGCTGATATTAAATGGAGTTTGAACAACTGTGTTGTACTAATGATTGTTACCTGTACGTGCAATGGAAAGCCAGTAAGAATACGCGTTGTGAGTTGTACTAGAATTCATGTCTTTAAGCTTTTGGCCGGTCACTGCAGTAAAAGGGGGCCGCGAGGGGGAGGGAGGGGGGGGGGGGAGAGGTGCGCTGGAATTTCTCCAACTTTCTTAATTTTTTCCTTACATCAGCACTCGCCAGGTGGACAGATAGGTTGCAAGGATGAACCATTCACAAAATCACATACGCCGACTAATTGTTTCATCCATCCATTCATCCGCCCATCCACGCATCCATCCATCCATCCATTCATCGTGCTCCCGTCTGTCCGTCCGTCTACCCATCCACCAATCCGTCCATCCATCCGTTCGTCCAATCCATCCATTAATCCATGTAATTTGTTTGTCTTAAAACTTCTTAAATTCGATGACTGACCTGTACACCTCATCTCTCAATTATTATCAATCTTGTCTCTCCCACACACATACATGATATTAAGCGTGATAACCACACTGATAAAAACACACACAATAAGAAAACACGATGCCCTAGCGCCCTCCATACACAGACAAATTCCTGCGTCTTCCAACCTCAAGGACTAAAACAACCTTGAATAACCGGATCAGAAAGTTTGTGTTTGGAATGACAAAATCAAATTTCACGGACCATCAAAAAAATGTCAGCTGCCGCCCACACACCAGATGATTTCGCACCGCCTGGGGTATCAAATCGCGCGTCAGTTTGTTCCGAACTTGACACATGGTAGTGGGTGGAATTAGTGCTAGCTAAGATACTAGAAACGATAAAATGAGACACTGTCTTCTTCGCACCGCTAAAAAAAAACGTGCACACAATCTGCACGCCGATCGAGGGCGGGGTCCACGGCGCATGGTATGAAAAGAATGTTTGATATAATGGTAAATTTACGATGCAAAACTGTGACAGTGCCGCTGCGACTTAAAAAAAGAAAAAATAGCCAGAGTTTTTCCCATAGCGACTGAGGTTATAATTACTCAACACGTGACGTCAATTAAGGCCTATATCAATAGCGTCCACCAACCACCCGTGGTTCGCAGGAGGAATAAACGATACACAATGTAGATGGACAGGCGCCTCAGAGTGACCTTAGGGAAGAGGGCGACCATGATGAATGAATTAACACAACAACTTGTAACTGATTAGTCCTGTAGGACTTGCACGTTTTGAAATAAAATGGATGAAATTATCTTGATATCTTTTCAAAAACCAAGGGGTAAAAAAAAAAATCCAGTCAATCAAACAACTAAAGTCTGAATGTCTTAAACGGAAATACGCAGTAGCCGAAGCTCGTATAATCCGTTGTGATCTAATGTCATTGCTCTGTTCTTTTCAGCACCTTTGGCTCACATTGTTCTATTCACGCTTCACAAATGTTTTCAAATGTACCAGTCGTTAATACTTCTACCATTACACGTTAATCAATCTAATTCCATTTGTATTCCAAAGTTCTCCACAGAAATTTTTCATGAATAAAATGCTACCGGTAGACACAGAACATACTAAGCCGCTGTCCACATGCCTAACCCTCTGCTAATTCCTCGATCTGATCCTCCCACGTATACATAATTAAGGGAAGGTCAAGGAAAAGCACAACTTGTGAAAGTCTACATACATCATAATGTTAAGGCCATTGTCTTCTGAAGATCTCTGCACTTAGCATTAGCACCTCTCTTTTTCCTATTTTTGTTTTTCTTGCCCTTTGTTTATGTGTGTGTTTTGTCTCTACACGCACCACACAGACACATTATCATATAAAGTATGCTGATTAACATACACCGAGGCATATGTTGACAGCTTTATGCTCTGCATGCACAGAAAAATCCCCTTGTATCCACGCATAAAGACTAACTAAAGGTGGCGGTTCTCAAGCTTTTAAAAACTGTACCTCCCTCCATTCATGGCTCATGAACTGATTTTTCCTATAACAATTCACATTGGATCTCATAGACTTCGTATCACTAATGGGGCTCTAGACCCCTCTCTCTCTCTGTTTCGCTTTTTTCTCTGTTTGTCTCTCTCTCTCTCTGTTTTTCTCTCTGTCTCTCATTCTGTCTTTCTCTCTTATTCTCCCCCTTATCCTCTTTCTTTCTTTCTTTCTCTGCTTTCTCTTTCTCTCTCTCTCTCTCATTCCTTCATTCTAACTCTCTCATTCTTTCTCTCTCTCTCATTCACTTTCGCTAGCATTCTCTTTCTCCCTCTCCCTCATTCTCCCTCCCCCTTCTCCGATTCTCTTTTTCTTTCTCTCTCTCATTCTTCTTTTTCTGTCTCTTTCTCTCATTCTCTCTTCTTTCTCTCTCATTCTTCCTCCTCTCTCACTCATTTTCTTTCTTTCGCTCTCATTCATTGCCTTTCTCTCTCTCTCTCTCATTCTCTGTCTGTTTCCTCTCTCATTCTCATTCTCTCTCTCTCATTTTCTCTATTTCTTTCTATCTCTCTCTCTCTCTCCGAAATATCCTTCCCGCTACATCCCCTCCCCCCCCCCCTCCCCCCACCCCCCGCTCCCGTAGGAGACATTTCTACACAAAAGTCATATCCACACAACAGGATCAGAGCTGTAGCGATGAAAACAATCCCTTAAGTCATCCATCTATGGTTTTTTTGTTATGTGAAGAAGGGTGGAATGAGAAAGTAGCAGGATCGACACCAGTAGTCATATGCGTTGACAGAATAAACAGTGGTAGTAGTCGTTTGGTGGACAGTATGGTCATGGCAGTTGTCTTCATAGCATGGCCAGTGGTAGTAGTTGTGTTCCAAATGGTGACTGCTTTGTTGTAATAACAGGGCGAATCTAAGTGGTAGTTTTCATGATTGCAATTATATTACTTATAGGGGTGGCATATCCATCCATGTATCCATTCATCCATCTATTCACCCATCTATCCATGCATCCATCCACCCATTCACCCATCCACCCACCCACCTATCCATCCATCCACCCATCCATCCATCAATCCATCATGTTATCCATCCATCCATGCATCTATCCATCCATCCACCCGTCTCCACCCATCTATCCATCCCTCCTTTCACCCATCCATACATCCATACATCCATACATCCATACATCCATACATCCATACATCCATACATCCATACATCCATCCAACCATCCATCCATCCACTCATCATTCTATTCATACGTCCACACATTCGTCTTCAATTACAACTCCATCCATCTGTGTATCTCGAATTCAAACAAAACCAACCAGCCACAATCTGCCTCATAAAATAATCTCATCATCCACGATGGCTTAGAAATCAAATGTTGTTTCCAGCGAATTCAACGAAACCTCAGCTTGGGATTTCCCACTCCCTATCACGCGTTCCTGGAGCACGGCACTTGAACGTAAACAAGTTAAGCCTGATCCTCAAACAAACACAAACAGCCGAACAAATTAGCAGCCCTACGGCATTATCCGTGGCTATTTAGTCCGCTAGGAAAAAAAGAAATAAAGAAAGAAATGAAGAAGGAAAAAAGAAAGAAAAACAGAAAAAACTAGAACGAGAGCGAATCAGTGTATGAATGAGTGAGCGTGCTGGAATCACAGAGAAATGTATGAGAAAAAGTCATTGAGTGAGTGAGTGAGTGAGGGTGAATGAGGAAGTGGATATGTGTATTCTTGGGTGATGACAGAGTGAGCGAACAGGTTTGTAAGTGAGTTCTTGACCAGGCACCGTTAGTAAAGGTGAATAATATGGGTAGGTGATTATGTTTATGTGGTCTGTATGTGTGAGTGAGAGAGTGAGTGAGTGAGTAAATGAGTCAGTGAGTGCTTGAGTGAGTGAGTGGGTCAGTGAGTGATTGAGTGATTGGGTCAGTGAGTGAGTGAGTGAGCGAGTGGGTGGGTGAGTGAGTGAGTGAGTAAATGAGTGAGTGGGTGGGTGGGTGAGTGAGTGAGTGAGTGAGTGAGTGGGTGGGTCAGTGAGTGATTAAATGAGTGAGTGGGTCGGTGAGTGATTGAGTGAGTGGGTCAGTGAGTGATTAAATGAGTGAGTGGGTCGGTGAGTGATTGAGTGAGTGGGTCAGTGAGTGAGTGAGTGAGTGAGTGGGTGGATGAGTGAGTGAGTGAGTGAGTGAGAGAGTGAGTGAGTGAGTGGGTGAGTGGGTGAGTGGGTGAGTGGGTGAGTGAGTGGGTGAGTGAGTGAGTGAGTGAGTGAGTGAGTGGGTCGGTGAGTGATTAAGTGAGTGAGTGGGTCAGTGAGTGATTGAGGGAGTGGGTGGGTGGGTGACTGAGTGAGGGAGTGAATGAATGAGTGAGTGAGTGAGTGAGTCAGTGAGTGAGTGAGTCAGTGAGTGAGCGAAGGCGTGAGTAAGTAAGTGAGTGAATGAGTAAGTAAGTGAGTGAGTGAGTGAGTGAGTGAGTGAGTGAGTGAGTGAGTGAGTGAGTGAGTGAGTGAGTGAGTGAGTGAGTGAGTGAGTGAGTGAGTAAGCAAGTGAATGTGTGAGAGTGAAAAGTTGGGTGAGTGAATGACAGAACAAGTGAGTAAATGAACGACCAAGTAAGCAAGTAAGTGGGTAGGTGGATGCATGAGTTCGTGTCTTGATAAGTTATCATTGCCACAGCCTTCATCCAAATCAACTCTCGGAACCTCAATGACTATTCCAACTTACGGAGGTGTCATACTAAGCCCCAAATGGCAGATACAGTCAGCTGCTGGCAGACAAGAAGTGCACACCATATAATTTCCTATATTTTCCTAGTAAATCCGGGAAGACCTTCTATCATACTAAGCCCAGTCAGACACAGCCACGGCCTGCCATTTTCTTGGGTGTACATTTCCCTGGCAGCAAAATGGCTGTGATGTTCCGGGCTTAGTTGGATACCCCTTAGCAGCAGTTGAATTCAGCACTCCATGGAATGTAATATATAAATATCCACGCACTTCCACACGGATCTACCACACACCAGCCACTGACAGTAGAAACATCAGACAATCTATTTTTATCCCCCCAGGTATAAATAAATGATCCCTAGTCCCTTTACAGTACCAGTTAGAACAAAACCGTAACGCACCCCCTTTCTGACTGGCATCCAGTCCCACGAGCACCATTGTGTACATCAGCGTGCGTGAGTAGAGCTAATACCACGAGAGAATCGATAACGAAAGCTGAACTTTAATTTGGAAGCCGAAACTCCTCCAAATGTTGGTTTTGGAATAATTATGTTCCTTATTTTTGTTTCGGTTTTACTTTGTTCGCATTACAACACTAAAAATGATAACATAAGCATCTCATTATTTCAGTGGTAAAAAAAACAAAACAAAACCAGACAAAGACCTTTGGGTAGTGTTTGAAGACCTTTCAGCCAAAATACTCACAAAACTAGACTTTTTTTTGGTGACCTGTAACCAGTTCATGGTAAATTAAAAAAAAAAAAAAAGTAGCGATAGCCATTTCGCCAACGAAGAGTATTATAATTATTGTGGTCAACCAACCAAACGCAGTCCTCATCCTAAACTTAACCCTTTTCACACAAATAAGACACTGCGTATGCAAAACTCAATTTGACCAACCTGACAAAAGGTCAGTCCGAAACCAAACCAGAAAGAAACCCCATTGAAAACGAGCACTGAAGTGATGAGAGGTGGAAGCATGTATATTCGGGGGAAGAGTTGGGAGCAAAAATAAATGGATAAATGAACGAATGAATGAAAGGATGAGTGAATGAATAGGAGTAAAATTTACCTTAGCTGCGCATTAATTTAAAAAGGCTTGCTAGATGCAGCGACTGGCGAGCCGCCAAAAAACAATGAATCTTACGGGGCCCGCCATGCCGCCTATCTGTATAACGTATAAATGTGATACGCCAACAACTGACTGGTGATTTATCAGCTGGTCTCTGTAATGAACGAATGAATATTCATGTTCTTGCCCACGCCCTCTTTTATCATGAACCCACCTTTTTCTTACTTTGAAACAGAACACTTTACGTCACTGGAAACAGTCTTTCTGCTCAGGTACCTTAGTACAACAATATGCTCCTCTTTAGGAGTCTGGTGTGTCTGAGACCCCCAGGACGTACGACTAAGGGCATCACACTAAAAGCCTACAATAAAATCCTCTTTAAAAGTATGGGTCTGTGGGACCCCAGGCCGTACGGGCAGGGCTGGTAAAAAACGCACATGCGTAAGTGAGCACAACACACGTGCGTATTTTAAAATTCTAAATGTATGGGAAGATGGGTTTTGACGTCATTGGAGAACACCTGGAATTTCAAGAAAAATTCCCAGAATTAAGATAATGTATAATTACGAACGTTTATAATTGTCCATTAGACCCACGGCCTAGGGCGAATCGTCCCTTTCACCCAAGAATCAGCTGCAAAAGAAAAAACCCAAAAACTTCAAAGAAATATCTACATACAAAAAAAAAAAAAAAAGCCAATTCATTTCTCAAGGGTGCGGAATAATTTGCTTGCACAATAATTAAGCCCTTTTGCCGGTAAAATGTCTTACACACATACATCAAAACAGGTTAACTTTCTTTTGCAAACGCTGGTAAAGAAAAGCAAGATAATTTTTTTTAAAAATACTACAATAATATTCTGAAACAAAATTTTTAAAAATGCCTTCATCAACATAAAAAATAATCATAATAATAAAAATTTAATGTTACATCTGTTGCAACTCTCAGGCAGAAGATCGGCAGAAAATATCTCCCTTCCCAGCAGGTCTGGATACCAGCCATCATTCACTCTCGTTCCCCCTCTCCTCCCAGCGATCGGAAAGCCAGGGACTAGTAATAATGGCTTCATCTAGCAGCGAACACACTCAATACTTCCGGCTAAAATGATCTGTACTTTTTGGTGCTCCTCTTGTCTGTCGTGGTGAGCGTCACGTAACTAGTTCCACTGTGGCTTAGTAAAACTTGACTGGCTAGATCACAAAAAACTGGTATAGAATCGTACCGGCATGTGTCAAGTTACATGGGCTTTTCATTATTTTTTTGTTTGTTGGCTCTGAACTTTCATTTTCTCGTTCATAATTTTTTTTTCTTGTAACGTCATTCTCCCGTACATAAAGATTTATGTCCCTGTAACATTGTAATATTTTCCCCTATTCTCTGTTACAGCCTCACATTCATGTGCCCCCCCCCCCCTTTATTAAAAATCTTCCTTAAAATCTTTCTGCATCCTCTCTTCAAATACCGTTCGTATTTTTGCCTAGAAATCTATATCATTTCTCTGTAACCATCTACTCCAAAAAGATGTGTTTGGCAAAGCAAAATTATGAAACTCTGTCTGTCTGTCTATCTGTATATAATAATAATAATAATAATGAAGATCATTTATATAGCGCCCAATCCAAACTGTTTGCTCTAGGCGCTTTACAGAAAGTCGTGTTCTCTCCATCTGCAACTCACTCTCTCTCTCTCACGCTCTCTCTCTCACCCTCTCTCTCTCTGCTACACATACATTGTATACATAGATACACACACATAACATACTACAAGACAGAAATTAAACGATAAAACAGCAAAATTAAAGTGAAATAAGAAAATAAATGGATTGGGAATGAGACTTCACAACTGAAAGTGTTTTTTAAAAAGGTGGGTTTTTAGACCAGTTTTGAATTTTGACTCGGTAGATACTTCCCGCAATGATTTTGGCAGTGAGTTCCAGATGTGCGGGGCACAGTGTGTAAATGCTCTGCCTCCTAGTTTCTTTGACTTGCAGTTAAAAATCTTAAGAAGGCCCTGATCGCCTGATCTTAAAGAACGAGGTGGTGAGTAGGGCTCTACCAGAGTGGAAAGGTAAGGTGGTGCAGTTTTGTTTATGCACTTGTAACACAGAACTGCTATTTTGTACTGGATTCGCAACTTAACTGGTAACCAGTGCAGTTTAATAAGCATGGGGGTAATGTGTTCACTCTTTTTCTTCTTTAAGACAATTCTAGCAGCTTGGTTTTGAAATCGTTGCAGTCTGTTTAAAGTTTCATTAGGTAAGTTTGCAAGAAGGGAATTGCAGTAATCTAAGCGAGAAAATATAAACGATGAGATCAAGACCCTCACAGAGTCTTCGCTTAGAAAAGATGACATTTGACTTACTCTGCGCATCTCACAGTAGATGGTTCTACACAAATTATGAACATGGAAATGCATGGAAAGCTTTGAGTCAAAATATACCCCCAGATTTCTAGCCTTCTCTGAAAAAGATATGTTCTCATTCCCAATGCAGATATTCCCCACATCACTCGGATTCCATCCTCTCTTTGTGTTACACAATATCACTTCAGTCTTATCTTCATTCATCTTTAGCTTGTTAGATTCCATCCAGTTTTTCACATCATCAGTGCAACGCTCTATAGAAGTAACTAGTTTCTTGATGTCACAGGGTGGAACAGACATATACAGCTGGGTGTCGTCAGCGTACATATGATATTTCACATTATGCTTTCTTATGATTGAACCAAGTGGCTGTGTATACAGCGTGTACAAAAGAGGACCCAATACAGATCCTTGGGGCACACCAAAATATAGTTTGAAAGATGTTGACATATTTCTATCCACAAGAACTGATTGGGTACGGTCACATAGATATGACTTGAACCATTTGAGAACAGTCCCAGATAAACCAAAGGTCTTATCTAGCCTCTCAATGAGGATAGAATGGTCAATAGTATCAAAAGCTGCACTAAGGTCAAGGAGGGCCAAGATGGAAACCATCCCTCCATCAGCAGCACACAAGAGATCGTTTTGAACTTTGAGAAGGGCAGTCTCTGTGTTATGGAATTCCCTGTAGGTAGATTGATACACTTCATTTAAATTATTTTGACTCAGGTGGTTCTTCAATTGACCAAGAACTACTTTTTCTAAAATTTTTGATACAATTGGAAGATTTGACACGGGCCTGAAATTCTTCAATTCTTCTGGGGACAAATTGTTCTTCTTCAAAAGGGGTGTGACGATTGCTTGTTTAAAAGGTGATGGGACTGTTCCTAACTGGAGCGATTCGTTAATAATAACTGTAACAATCTCAGCAAAACTATCTATGTTGTCAATTAACACAGGTGTTGGAATGGGGTCCAGGCAGCATGACTTAGGTGGGGAGAACTTTATAATTGACTTAACAGTTTCCACTGAAACAGTGTCAAAATGTGACATTTCAGTGCCAGCAAATGATTCAAATTTGGGTGGTGGGGCGGAAGACAAATCAAGTTTTGATCGTATTGCTGAGATTTTTTCACTAAAATACTTGCCAAAACTGTCAGCTATCTCACTTTGTGGGATATACTGAGGAAATGCGCTTGATTTTGCTTTACTACAAAGAAATTTACTTAATCGAAATAAGTTCCTCGTTGAAGTACAATCTGATATCATGTAATTAATAAATTCGTTTTTAGCAGCACAGATCAGTTCTTTCACTCTATGATGCATCTGTTTGTATATTTGTCTGTGTACTGTTAGTTTTGTCACTCTCCACTTCCTCTCTGCCTGTCGTCGTTCAGCCTTAGCCGCTTTGATGTCTAGCGTCATCCATGGTGCTGAGGGTCGTTCTGAAACAGTCCTGGTGCGAAGAGGGGCGTGTCGGTCTAGCAGCTCGCGCATATGAACATTATAACGTTCGACTTTGTTTGGGCTTTGTAGTATGGACGGACTGAGCTTTTCCAAGTCTGCATGAAACTGACATTGGTTCATGTTTTTTACATTTCTGCCGGTGATAGTACGTTTACGCGGTCCCGGTTTTTCAATGTCTAGCTCTAACGTGATGACATAATGGTCGCTGATGGCTTTGTCCGCAACCTGGAGATTTTTTGTTGAAACAGTGTTCTCATCAATAACAATCCAGTCTAGAATGTGATTCTTGTTATGGGTGGGGCTGTTGATGATTTGTATAATTCCTCGAGTGGCTAGAATGTTTTTCATAGCCATTGCGTCCTGGTCGCTTTCCGAATCAAAGTGAATGTTGAAGTCTCCCAAAACGATGGGTCGATGCTTTCTGCCCATGTATGCGTCAATTAGGTCTTGAAATTCCTCAATAAAGTTTTTGGTGGTAAATTTGTTCATTCTGTTTGGAGGGGGCCGATAAATGCACAGGAAGGTAAAGGGCCGACTATTCAAGACAACTTCCGATTCCATACATTCAAAACTGGCATAATGGGATATTCTCTTACTACATACATGGATGGACTCTCTGTACATCAAACATACTCCCCCTCCTCTGCCTGTAAGCCTTGGGAATGATGTTGTTTTAAATCCCTGGGGTGTTAGATCATGCAATGCTATTTCATCACCACTAGCTAACAGCCACGTTTCTATAAGAAATGCGAGGTCGACGTTCATTTCACATATCAAATCATTGACAATAGCAGTTTTATTTCGGACAGACTGAGTGTTGAGCAACATAACTTTTAAATTTGAAGATAGATCTTGTGTGTTCAGTCTAGTGTCAATAGTAATCAAGTTAGGTGAAATTGTAGCCTTCCGTTTTTGTTCTGTCTCCGCTCCACGGTTAGTCATTACAACCTGGATCCGCTGCTGCTTTCTACGGCCACCCCGTTTTCCTCTCTTAACCTTCTTTGCTCCACACGAACAAGGCTGTCTTTTGATACCTAAAATAGACAGTTTATTTAGTAGGGTTGATGGCACAGGGTGTGTGCGTTGACTCTTTACACTCCTCAACTGATCTTTGGTGTACACAATATGCACAGATGTTAACTCCTTCTGCACAGGGTATAATTTAGTTTCCCCGCTGTCCTGTAACCAGATAGTCCTTTCATTCTCCGACTCTGCCCGTCGCTGGCCGTAGGGTGACAAGGCAATAAATCTTGACTGGGGATTTCCCCTGTTACCTGTGCGGTCTGTGTGTGGGATAGGCGCGTGAGTGAACCCGAATCTCGAAACGAAGCGTGAAAGGTTGGATATAGCTATGGCCAATATAAAAAACTCCATCGTGTAAGAAATACTCTTGAAAATATGTGTGTACGTGTGTGTGTGTGTGTGTTTGTCTGGTTCTCTCTCTCTCTTTCTCTCTCTCTCTCCCTCCCTCTCTCAATCCCTCTCTCTCTCCCCTCTCTCTCTCCCTCTCTCTTTCTCTCCCTCCCCCTCTCTCTCTCTCTTCGTCTCTCTCTCTCTCTCTCTCCTCTCCTCCCCCCTCTCTCTCTCTGGCCACGTTTCAATTTTGCACCAAGCTCTACTTTAACCGGTTTGTGGTACTTTGTATTGAAATGTGTTCATCATTTTAACGAAAAAAATATTTTCAGTGTATTGCACAAACCCCTGTCCCTTTCTTTCTTCCTTATCTCCTGTTTCTCAGTCCATCTCCCTGTCCATCCAAGCATACACTCATCCTTTTCATTCCCAACTCCAGGCCAAGAAACACAAGCCAGTCCACCCAACGCAACATCTCTGTATGACATTTGACCTACATTTAGAACAATCCGCTTGCGTCTGCCGAACACGATTGGTTAATTTACCGGAAACGGAAGCCAAGTGGTCACAGCCACTCGCCGGCACAGACCAATCACGGGGAACTACCAGCAAAGCAAAAAGTTGATTGTCTGCACCCAGGTAGAATAACAGCATCTGGTACCGCTGTGTTTTCTCAACTCCGCAGGTGGCCCGTCCTAAGACATGTAAGCTTCAATGAAGACCTGATTGTCAGGAATCTGCTAAGGCTTGCGACGCGCAGATGGCTGAACTCGAACCAATGACCATAATTATATTAAAAACGATGTTTCTCAGAGTTTGGGTCCAGAAACCTTTGGTAGACGGTCGTATATAGATACTGGTTCTGTATTTAGTTTCTTTTTTTTTTCATAAAAAAACAACAACAACACAACATAACTTATACTATAGTCCTAAATTTGTAGGATTATGTGATATGAAAGTCTCTAGTGAAAAACCAGCTAAGTCAAATGTAAACTCCGTCACTCTCAGTCATTTCAAATCAAAATAAATCTGTTCAAAACGATAATTATCTTCTTCTTCTTCAAGTGCCGGATCTTGAACAATTATCGAAGCTCATGGTTCGCCACTCATTCCTCCGCCCGGAAGCTCTCAAAGAGCCTATATTGTCCTGGTTTTTCCCTGTCGCCCATCTGTTCAAACTCTCTAGATAATAATATGTCATTCTTTGTCTACCTCTGCTTTTTTTTTACCTCTGTTTTTTCAGTTAGAGCAAGGTGTTCAAGACCTTTGTGTCGATTCACCATCATTATTATTGAAAAGCATTTCAGAAATGGACACACACTCACAAAATATTGCAAATAATCAAATCACAAGTAGAAGTTTTTGAGAAAGCAGAATGAGAGAAAAATTATGTTTTCTAAACATTTTATAAATGTGCTTAAAACTGTTTTTTCACCTGGGCCTTTCATATATTTAAAAGCTGGTTTTAGTTACTTGTAGCGGGCAAATTAGTGTTAACTCTATACAGCTGAGGGGGGGGGGGGGCTGGTGGCGCTTGATATGCCGGGGCTGTTAGGTGGATTAGTCGCCAAAAAACGAAACATTTGAGAAACATTGTAGTAAAGGATGCACATTTCCTCCCTACAAATTGGGGGCCCTTGCTCAAGTACAGACATGACTGAGATTGAGATAGAATAAGATAATTTTTTTCTCCCATCCAGTCTGTCTCGACGTGCCTTTTAATTTTCACACGTTCAACACACTAATATTTGCCGTAAACTTTTATAAGTCTCCTCTAAAAGCATCAGATCACAGACCTCGACTATTGTCTTTCATGATATGACAGTATTTAAAATACAGAACCCAATCTATTTTTGGGTGACTTTGACAAAATGAAAGTTCTTAAAATGTTTTCCCTTTCAACATCAAATTCAACTTTATCAATACTTTGACTGAATTTTGCGGTAATGAAAGAACTGACATTTTGTCTTGGTTCCAGCCATCTCGTATGTACAACTTCATTGCTGTTAGTGTTGCTGTTGGCCCTCGCTTGTTCCTCGAGTGTTGTGTTCCTGTTCTTTCCACTATCGTCGTTCTTTTTTTTTTTTCTTCTAAATTTCACGCCAGGAATAGACACTGAATGATAAAAAAAGAAAAGAGAAGCAGAAAACCTCTCTACTCCTCAGTAGGAATGTAATTACAATGAGAAAACTTTCTGATCCAAAGTCCTGTTCAACATTTCTATTCTAGAGGATGCCTGGAGGTGAAGAATGCACTGTACGAATAACCTGAGACATCCCTCTAACGCCACCCCCCCCCCCCCAGCTCCATCCCTCCACACACACACACTTCACAGTGCTCCTGTGATATCGGAAAATTAACACCCCAGGCCAACTTGTAAACACTTTTTCCTTATTTTGGTCCGAAGTAGCCTTTCTGGCACAGCAAAACAATCCTGGCAATCCCTTTTCAGGGGGAGATGACACCGTCTGGTGACCTCTGGACCCAGAACCAGATATTGCTTATCGTTCTTCATTCTAGCATAGCGTGGTTTCTTGGAAGGAAAAAAAAAACCACCAACTGACTCAGACGAGATCCAGTTTTAGCTGAAGGCATTCTAGCATCGTGCAACAATCGGTGTTTCAGTGACTGTTAGTTCGTGCTAAAGCAGGTCAACTCTTTCGGACAGATCGAAGCTCCTAGTTTGCAGCGGAGAGAGAGAGAGAGAGAGAGAGAGACAGACAGACAGACAGACAGACAGACAGACAGACAGACAGAGAGAAAGAAACACACACACACACACACACACACACACACAGAGGGGGGGATAGATCTGATGCGCTGTTAGAAAATGAATCGAGGCCACAGATTGATCCAAACATAATTATCACCGGTAATTTTCGAACAGACATGCAGTAAATATTTTAAAAGTCCAGGACTGTCTACTATCTTTGATCTCCTCTCTCCACGCCAATAAAACTGACTGTTTGACAACCACAAAACACACTCAAAAGCCAAAACATTTTCCAGGTCAGGACAAGGAGCTCAGTCTCCTGGGGTCAGATCATTACAGAGCATAATTTTATTATTATCCGACTATTGCATGAAGGGGCAGAGATTATTGAATTCATTATCGAACATCCCTGCCATTGGTGGTTGCCCCGAGTGACTAAAAAATGTTGATGTATGTCTTAACAGAGGGGATTTGGGGAGATGACGTAGTTACTTTGGTGATGACATCTGAACCTCGCGTCATTCTTATTTAATTGCACGATTTTTAAATATTTTTTTTTAGTCCTTGTTGACGACGAGATTTATCGATATAATAATAATAATGTTGAATGCATGAACTATTGGCTGGAGCTTTGAGTTTGGCCAAAGCACGTCGACACGATACCGGTCACATTGCTGATTGGACGAATACACCAGAACGATAGGACAGAAGGAGACCCTCTGCCAGGAGCGTCCATCAACCACCCGCTGACTGGAAATGATTACCAAATAATTTGTCTAACGTTCCAACAGGAGAAACAGGGCGTAACCACAGGATTTGACAACATGATAAATATACTTCCATTCCCATACTCCCCAAGCCCAAGAACAAAGCGTTGTTCATCTCTCGTACTGGCGTGTCGATGAGTTTGATGGATCTAAGTCATGACTGCATATCATAGCTAGTGCTGAAATCTAAGTTCTCAGAAAGCAATGTATCCATTTCTTGAATAGATTTTGAAGAAAACGTTTTTTTTTTGCCACATCCAAGAATAACACAAGTGATCAAAACTTTGAAACTCTCAGTATTATGTGAAATGAGAAAATCGTTGATACGCCAGTGCGTGAGATGGTCGACAAATGCGAAAACAAAAATACCAAATGAAACAAGAAAATATGTGGTCCAATGTTTCCACTGAAATTAAGTTTGCAGAAAGCACTTTGACACGATAACTGTCATATTATGCCGGGAAAAAGGCAAGACGACCGACAGAATATTCCAGAATGATAAAACGGAAAGCGATATCACCAGAATCACCCATCAATCACCTGTGTTTGCACTAAAGTAAAGTAACCAGGGATGTGGAGTCGGAGTCGGAGTCGGAGTCGTGGAGTCGGAAGCTTTTTAGCTGGAGTCGGAGTCGGAGTCGGAGTCGGAAATTGTCAAGAGCCTGGAGTCGGAGTCGGAAATATTTTCTCCGACTCCGACTCCGGCCAACATTAGATTTTTGCACTTTTTGTTTAAAATACATGTATTTTTAAAAATTAAATCAGATTATATTATTAGACAAACATTATGTTTTTTTCCTTATGTGGATAATATTAATATTTTTTTAAAATCTCAGCAATAACAACCTAAGTTCTTATTTAAGAAAAAAGTAATGAAGGATCAACTGTTCGGTTAGAGAAAGAGGCCGGAGTCGGAGTCGGAGTCGGAGTCGGAGTCGGTCATTTCAGAAAAGGCTGGAGTCGGAGTCGGAGTCGGAGTCGGTCATTTTCAAAAGGCTGGAGTCGGAGTCGGAGTTGGAAAATTTTCAGACCGACTCCGCATCCCCGAAAGTAACGGATCAATCACTGAATACCAGGGACGTATTCACTTGGGAAGGGGAAGGGGGGAATCATCTGTTTTACGCTGCCTGCAGACAATGACACGGCAAAGCACTCATCAGCACCTCTCCCAAGTACAGACCGGACGATAAAATGAACATCTGGAACTCTTTTCCGGTTTATGTCTTGTCCAGGAAAGAGATCTGTAAATCCCAACTTGGACTAAGGAGCCATATCCCATGTGCACAAATGACTATGCAGAGACGTCCTCCTCGATGTACGAGGGACCACTATGAGCATGAGGAAAGAGATTAAGTGACTGCCACATTAAGTTACAAGCGGATCAATACGACTGTGACTGACTCGGTCACAATTCAGCAGAAATGGCGCAAATCCCTTCTCCCACTTTTTTTCCTTCCTATAATAAATACTGATGCAGTAAAGCCACGACCAACGAAAAGAACCCCCCTACACAAAAACACATACATACACACACACCCATACCCACACAAAGACACCTACACCCATACATTACACACGTGCTTACACACACGCACCTTTCCAACCTGATAGCTCCCCAGCTACACCCCTAGATTGAGTCGGAGTTTGAATTAGCAGAAAGTACGACGACACGACAGCGACCACACTGGGCAAGGAAGAAACAAAATGGCATTATATAACAGAACTACAGGACAGAAGGAAACCCTAGCAGAGCGCCCATCATCATCCGCTACGTCTCTGGATCTAATGGATATTTCCTGACGGATGACACAACGCCAGTCTAGAAACGGAAACAGGAAAGAATCACAAAATTCCCGCAAAAAGATCAGAAAAATAGGAGCCGGGTGAAAATTACCCTGCAAAATAACAGGGAAATCGGAAATAATAAAACTAGATGCCAATTCCAAACGTTCATTAACAAAAACCCATAAAATCCCATTCCCTTGTAACAATACATTCAAAACAGACAGGATAATGACCAGTGAACACACAGTGCCAGTAGGCTGCTGTAGAGCTAGAACTAGTTAGAAAGCCTAGAGCAGGACTAAAAACATAACAAGAAATGAAAGTAATCGAAAAAGCCCATGGACGCTGACGAACTCTTCACACTTGACAGGACGCTGGGTCTTTCTCAAGGTCTTCGTTTATCGTTCTGTTTTCTTGTACTCGGTAATCATCTTAGAGCTTCATTTTGTTTGTTTGTTCGAATGTGTGTTTGGTTTGGCTCACTGCAGCTTTGTGTCTTGTATACTTTGTATAATATTGAATTTGTCATAGACTTTGTCTAGCTTTCTCTTATTTCACTCACTGCAAATACTTCTATATGTGGGTAGGTATGGCAAAGCCGGACTACAGGTGAAATTTTGATAAATCCTTTAAGAACAAAACAAAATATTTCTATGGCGATTTCAAAAAATAAATATTTTACTTGAATGCAGAGAAATAGCCAATATTTCATATCATAAACAAATCCCAGTTTCCACTGAAAATTAATGTTTCTCTCTTTGGAGTGGTTCACTCAAGAATTGGGTCTTTCCTCTTAAACCCGATTTCGTCAGGTCCACTCACATAACCGTTGTATGTGTGTGTGTATGTTTGCGTGGGAGTGCGGGCGTGTGTGTGTGTGTGTGTGCGTCCAACTGTAACAAAAACATCAAGGCATCACTTTCAGAAAACAACAACAACAACAATAACAACAACAAAATAACACTTTTCTGACATGCATTTACTTACACACAATATATCTTTCCAACAACTGCACACAGCCCACCGTATACGATATCACGCTAATTAAAAACAACATGAGCGGTGGGATATTATCAACGTACAGCATTCATTTTGCGTCAGCAGGTTGGAGAAGTTGGCACCACCATGCAGCGCAGGCACCAGGGCCAGAATCTCGAGCAAGATTAATGCGCCAGTCCGGGTAAATAAAATGTAGTCCATCAGACAGCGGAAGGACTGATTAAGGTTTAGTATTTAAATACGCTGTGCTTGAAATGCCACGTGAAACTAACACCCAAGCTGGATAATGGGGAGAAACGAAGGAAAATAATGAGGTCAAAGGAAACAGAAAGGATTTGAAGAAATGGGAAGAAAACAGAAAAGAGATCAAAAGGATTTGAAGGAATGGGAAGAAAACAGAAGAGAGATAAAAATGATTTGAAGAAATGCGAGGGTTCCACAAGAGAGTTCCATTAAGAGTTTGCTTTTTACAAAGGTGCCAGTTCGATAACTGCTACATTGCGCTCTGCAGAACCGTATTGTACAGAAATCTAACAGCTGGAGTATGAAAGTGTTTTAGTTCTCTATGACGGGAGGGGTCTAACTATTACAATGACAGTGTTTGAATTTTGACTTTGGAGAAATCATGTTGAAGCGAAACGGTCACATTGTGCTAGGGGAAAAGCAAGACGTTAGAGAGAATGGAACACAACGATGGGGCAGGAAGAGAGTCTACCAGAAGCGTCCATCAACAACCCGCTAATGACAGACATAATGATAATAATAGTAATAATAATACATCGCATTTATATAGAATTCCATCCAGTGTAACAACCAGGTTCTAAGCGCTTTACAACATTTATATCATATAATATCACACACACAATACACAGGCATACTTAGGAAGAAAAACAAAAACAGCATGTGATGGACGTTCAGAGTGTAAAAAGATGACCCTTCAGCTGATGTTTAAAAGTCTTAACTTTTCAGTCTCTCTCAAAGACAGAGACAGAGAAAATAAAATGGTGTTTCAAAAGACGTAAAAACAAAAACCAACCGTGTTGATAAAATCCTTAACGTATCGAATCCGTCAAAAATAGGAGAAAGTGTATGGCAGACAGAAAAAGGTGACGGATCAGAGGACAAAACAAAACAAGTTTGAACCAGGAAGTTAATCTCTGAAGCAAGCGTTAATCACCTGTTTATGTCATAATATCACAATTCGAGAATTCCTCAGAAAACAGGCGCACAACACAGTTACGTTTGTACATAATCAGAAAACAGGTGTATCACAAAGTGTGTGAACTCGTTATTGCTGGCCCAGTGCAGACGCTATTATCATGCTACATTCCTCTTGAGAATTCCTCCCCACGAGCACTGATAACTTGGGTAACCTGAGCCTCAGGCCACAAAAGAAACACAATAGGTCTAGCTACGCGCATCCATGTGCAATCTGCACTAGTTAGCTCCAGGTCTGACCTTTACTGACCTTTCTGCGTAACCCCACCGGCTCAGCCCGGTTCTCTGCACTGACAGAATTACTCGCAGAGACTACTGGAGCGTTTATTGACCGCATAACGCCAGGTCGATATGAATATTTATGAGACGAGGGGGGTAAAAAGATCGGGTTAGTCACGTGTCTGTAGCATAATGAGATCACAGCCAGTCATTTTGTGACAATTAGTTGCCCTGCCGGTAATGAGAAAATCGCGGGTGATTGCTCAATCAGGTGGACTCCCACTGTTTCCCCGAAAAAATGTCATTACTGCAAAAGGATGGAATCCCCACCGCCCCCCCCCCCCAAAAAAGCACCCCAAAAAAAACAGCGTATATGATATTTTGGCTTTAGTTTTCTGCCTATTCTCTTGCTGTATGAATATAATTATGAACGAAAGCAGCGCTGTAAAATTCTGAAACAAGCAAAATTGAGTCAAAGTATCCTACTAATAATATATCTATTATCAGATTCTATCTATATGTATAATATTTTATATCAAATTAAATTCACATCGTAGTCCGCATGATAAAACCTCACAAAGCCGGTTTGGGAAATTTTACAGGAGAAGGAAAAAACTGATTTATTTCCAAACCACAGGTCGCAGGTTCTTGAACATTTCTCACTAATATACCTATGCTCTTTCTAATACACTGCCTAATGTTTTACCCTGATGATTTTGATTACAATTATGTTTTAGATGTTTAGCAGGTTTGCTGTCCCGAAATCCGCACGATAAAACCTCCCTATCCTTAAGGCGGTTTTATTCTGCGCATTTCCTCTCTCTCATTGGCCAGCAAACCTCTTTATCCAGGCGTGTCTTCGTTTTGCCATTGTGAAAACTAGTTTTCGAGGGCAAATCAGGTGTGTACCAGACATGGATGAAGTTGTATAGCGGCAGGAGGGATTAAAGTGATTTTAGGAAAAGTGGAGAAATATTATTTTGGAGAAAGTGGAAGACGGGTAACCGCAATGAAGTAAACTAGAAGACGTGAAAGACTTAGAATATGGACACATAAAAACATTAAAAAACATACATGAGCAATGATTTATATTGTGGGAATTAAAAAGATTGTTTGTCAATTAAAAAAAAAAAACTTTAAAAAAGAAAAAAACCTGCAGACTTTCTCTTTCAGCATTTCAGGCACATTCTTTCCTCTTTTCCCTTCATTCATCTCTTCCATGCTTTCCCCTTTTTTCCTCCTTCCTTCCGCCCCCCCCCCCCTGATATTCTTCCTCTCACCGTGGTCTCATCTCCCGGTCCTGCCCTCCTTTGAGCCGTTATCCCCTCGTCCTGTGACGCACCCCCCCGCCCCCCGCTTTCTCTCTCTTCACCCCTCTCCCCCCCCCCTCTCTCTCTTTCTCACCCGTCCGCCCTTCTCCCTACTTTTCTCTCTTTCTTTCTCTTTCGTTTTTTCGCTCTCACATTTTATCTCTCTTCCTTCACCCAACCCCTGTCTTCGTTCTGACTTCCTACTTTTCTCTCTCTCTCTCTCTCTCTGTCTCTCTCTCTCTCTCTCTTCGTGCGGTGGAAATGTACCGCTGAATGCACGCAGTCATATCCCGCTATAGTGTGACTCTTCTCTAAATACTTCTGCTCCACGACTGTAGCTCTTAGTCTTGAAAAGCTGAGAAGAGCACAGCCGTCGATGTACTGGATGTACTCCCTGTAGCTTCAAGTTAACAGACACACAAGATGCGAATTTACTTGGCATTAGCTCTCCTTCCACCTCATGCCACAAGAAGCATTTCCACGTCATCTTTATTGGTCAGATTGTAGATTGATAAATCGTGGATATACAAGTTTGTTTTTGTAACATGAGGCCAGTGCATTTAGATCTGGAGCGAGGAGCTTTGCCTGCAAATCCATCGTTGTCAATACAACACCCCCATGCACAGCAAGTAGTTTTTCCTGGGTTTTAGAAGTCTGTGCATCATCTGCTTTTATGAGCCTTCCATGTTACCTCGTCGTAGGACACACACGTGTCGCACTGACTTAGCGGTGTTTGAATATGGCCAAAATCTGGGACTTGAAAGTTGGTCCATCTCCCTGAGGCGTTCCACGTAAGTTCGATAGACCTCAGCCACAATTCTAAACTGACATTCCAGGCACTGCTTTTTGATGAACCTATGACATGGTGGGAAGGCATCGTTGACAACAACTGCAGGAATCCCTCTATGCGAAAGTCTTAGCTTTCTTTAGCTCCGTCGTGGTGCAAAGTGCTTGCAGATCTCAGTGTCCAGTTCCTCACTGACCATCTTCCTATGTGTTTACTACCATAACGGCACACACTTGTTTCCGTATGGCTTTCAAATTCACATTCCTCCTCCAGTCAGATGTTTCAGAATTGCAAGAAGATGTGGCGGCCATTGTTTTGGTCTTCCATGACAGTTCCCAGAAGTAATGGATGAGCTGCTCCGGATCTTCATCTGTGACTTCCTGTCAAGAGTCTGTTAAGTATGCATGCTTATTTCTCTCCTTGCGCATCGCTCTGGAACTGCCTGCAGCTTGTAAGTCTTTGATTCTTTGGTAAGCTTCTTTCCAGTGTACTCTATGCCATTTTCACGCCATGACACTCATTTAGCTTGGTTGAAGGTAATCTTTTGTTTCACTGGAATGACCTTTTTAGCTGAGTTAGAAGGATTCCACACCGATCTATTCATTATTTGTTTCACACGCTACATCTCATGGGCTGATTATGTGATTCTCTTGATCAGTTTGCCGTTCCCACGCTGGTTCAGTGTCAGAGCATAGACTTTCCTGTCCCTCTTCCTGTACAGCGACAGTGATACTCACTTCTTGCTGGTTGTCAGGGGCATCTTTGCTGTACATTCACATTCTCTTGATGAGCCTCATCACTTTGCAACATTAATTTGTATGTCTTCAGAGCACGTAAAGCGTACTCAAACGACACTTAATGAAAGGATAGTCAGTTAAGTCTTCATCACTGTTGACAGGCCATTGATAGTGGAATCATTTCAGACTCGTTCCATAGGACTGATGGTCCAGCGCTGGCATTTCCCTTTGGACTATCTTTGCCACAGCGTTCTCAGAGTTTTGGTATGGCAATAGTGGATCATTAATTTGATTGAGAAATTGTAACCTCAGTTTATCTCAAAATGTCTCCTCCTCTTTGTGTCTTTGAAGGTGAACAAGGTAATTTTGATAAGCTAAGGCTGGCTTTCATTTCTGCTACACTAGCTGATCTCCGTCTCTTTAGTGTTGGTAGAGATGGAGCGTTCTCGTCTTTCAGCCGGCATAGTTCCGCTGGTGCTCCAGCAGTGGCACCTTCCAGCGACAGCATTCTCAAGAGTTTTGGTTTCGCGATGACAGAATATTTGATTTTGGTTTTGTTTACATTTCTTTCGACAAAATAGGTTGTATGAATATACAAAATTAAAGTCCGACTATGTTTGTAGTGAAACATCCAAATTGTCCGTGCAAATTGCCATTGGAAACTTCAAAATATCAAGGGTCTATATGGACAGTTAGTATTTAAGTGGCCGTACGCTCTTACAAAGAGGGAGAGGGGGTTGAAGCCAATGGTTAAGAATGTACAGTGGTTTGGAGAGTGGTGGGGGAGGGGGGGGGGGAGGAGGAAAGCTCTTCGAGTATGAAGGACCTCCTTTGATATGAAGTCGGCATGTCACATCGACAGGAGTTGTCAATGTGAAACGAAAGAAGGTGAGAATGTTTACCTATCTACATTTGCCATCGTCGGCGAACTTCAAAGTGGCTTGACGCGACATTGTGTAATGGGATTAAAATATGATTATTTTCTACTTCTTTGAAGACCATCTGAACCCCGAGACAGACATAAGGGAAGAAGTGCACACTTGTTGTCTAACAATAGAATCTGTAATTGCCATCCCACCAACTGCATACAATTTGTCGGCAAAAGAAATTACTCTCAAGATTTAAAATGATAATAATAATAATAATAAAAATAATAAGAAGAATATCCGTGGTATATAGCGAAATAAAACAGCACAATATCATTAACTGTCTTTTATCCGACAGTTTGAAATGATTTAATATGTGATTCAAGCAAAAAGAAATTTATTGCGAGGGAGCGGTAACAGTCAAATAGAAGAAAGGAGGGGGGGGGGGATATTTGCTATTAAACATCTGCGAACACAGGCCAGCTGTGACAATGACCAAAGGATTAGTAGGCTGTTGTGCACAACCAGCTAATGACTGACCCACAAGCACCAACAGTCTTTTGTTAGACTGTCCTCGGGGGCGGCGCTAGGGATTTAGGAGTTTTTATCATTGCGACAGGTAGGCGGGCCAAACGCTTGACCCGCATGATAATACCTGCTAAAGAGTTAGTGAGGTTTGATCGTGCGCATTCTGTGGCCGTGACGGATAAGGAGGTTTGCGGCCGAAACTTTGTTATTAAAATTTTCACACTTAGGAATTGAATTTGGTTCTAATATTTTGTGAGGGGATGGAGAAGGGTCTGAACAACAGATTTTCGCGAAAAAACGATTTTCGCCAAAAATCGACTTTGTGAGGTTTTATCATGCGGGCGACGACATACAATTCTATATCAAGCCTAAGTCAACCTGGATTCCAAATTAACCAGTACAATTGTGTATGAAGATCAAAGAGAATAGCCTTTACTGTATAAGACACATGAACCCCAGGACTATTACCATTAGGGTAAGGTGCCTTAAGAGAGCTGGAGTTTCATGGTCAAAGAACAAAGAATGCACCAAGAAAACTTTTTGCTAACATCTCAGTTTTAGTTTTTGGTGACTTAAAGGCCATACAGAACTAGGCTTTTCAATCAGATTGGTTGAAAACTTAATAAATGTTTAAATAATCGGTTACCAGGTAACGCGTTTCAAATTCTGGAACATTCTGTGAGACACAGAGCTAAAAGCAGCAGTTATGTCAAGCGAAATTGGAAGGATAAATTGTGATGACAAGATGAGTTCCACAGCCAATAGCCTCAACTGTACTCACTCTGTGGATGTTTCCTTAGGGTATTGCCTGGCCTCTCTCAGTTAATTAGCAAAGAGTGGAAAGCGTTTAGCTGGTATTAATAATTCAGTCCAAGTTCATTGATTGTGAGCTTGACTGACAGTTGCACCTCACAATCGCTAGAAACTTTCACACTCGGTCACACCATTCTATGAACAAATTACCACGAACGATATCAAATGCAAGAACACAGCTATTTTAGAGGAATGTTTGAGATCGTGCCTTAGCCCCAGACAACTATGGGTGGTTGGTGCGGTCTTCCGGTAGAGTCGCCTCCTGTCTTATCATTCTGTTAACTGTTTATCGTCTTGCTTTTTACAAGCACAATGTGACTGTTATCACATCAACCTGCTTTCTCCAAACATTTACTCAGACAGACTCCCCACATTTTAATACTAAACCTGAGATTTTGAGAATTTTTTTTTTTTTAAATCGTGCACGGTATGAGTGAAAACGTCTGCACTTCCTGTGTACTGAGGAAAAATAATGCCATACAGTTACAGGAATGATAACTAAATGAAATGCAAGAGCAACTCATAAAGCAGTGATATGGTGACGCTTGACTGCAAGTCTCTTATAAGCAACTTCATACGGTAAGCAACATTTCAAAACCTGTATTATAATCTCGCTGCTTTTACGTGTCATGGTTTCCACCCCCCCACCCTCCCCCCTCACACATACACACATACACACAACAATTCGGCGTTTAGTTTACACACTGATGAAAATAAACAAAAAACAGTCACAACAGAGAAATTGCAAACGAAGTCAGAGGAATTAAGCAATGGAGATGAGTTGAACATCGGAAGAAAAATATCATGTACAAACCGGAATTAGAAATACAGAAGCGACTTTGTACTTCTACAATATGTACACATTGTGTATTTATTATGTAATGGGCATTAGACATCGGCCTCGACATATCCCCTCTGAAATCCCCCAAATTCTCACTCCCCTGGTTTAAAATTCCGTTTTCAAAAATAATGATTTTTTTTTTTTTGTTGGCCCTCCGCAGTCCGCCGCACCAACATAATGATGTGCGCCATATTTCACTAGGGTTCTTTATCATTCCACTTCATGTAATACGAATGTTATTGAGTTTATTGATATGTTTATGTAATGACGCCAAGATGTATGTGTCATGCATGTGCTCTTAAACCCTCTGAATTTCTCTCATGGGATCATAAAGTGATTGTAATCTTATCCATCTTAACTCTGCTGGCCCATTGCACTTCTCAAACAAAATTATGCGTACGCCCAGGTACAACCTTTCATTTTCAAAGTGAGAAGTTTCAAGTTCACAATAATCGTAAAAGTGCATGAAAATCCTGCCAAGCTGCAGCATCTGAAATGACAGCACAAAGAACGCAAGGTATTAAAGACTTTTCCTTAATCTCTAACACAAACTCCCTTTAGATGGCTCTAATGAGCAAGACAGGTGAAGGAAATCAGACTAATGAAGCAGATTGTCTCTGATAGATAACGCCGTTTGAAAGGGCACGGTAAAGGAATTCGGAATTTAAGAAGATTTTTTGATGAGAAGGGGGAGATTAAATTAATAAGAATGATAAGAATTCAAACAGAAAGAAGAAAAGTTGTCAGTTGCTAGGAGTCTTTGCAGAATAGAAATGTTAAATTAACCATTAAAAATTACCCGTTGATGTACAAGAGATAAAGCCACAAAAACGATAAAATCGTGGAAATTTTCAGTCTAAATTCCAAATGAAACCATAGGATCTGACTTAGTTTCTATGGCAACGGAGATCTAGTCCCTATCTCTTGTGGTGAAGATTTTTCTTTCCGACAGTTCACAGCCCTGGGCATTTATACATCTTTTTTTTTTTTCTTGCTGTTCTGTTTTCTTTTTTCGTCTGGTTTCTTGTGTTGTGTTACGTTGATTTATTTCTGCTTGTGTCCCTGCCACGTTATGTTATGTGTTAAATTGTGTATTCCCACCCGACAAAATGAGGCACATTTCGGCACTGCCCGATTCGAGAAAATCGTTGAAAGGCATCATAGGGTCAATTTTATCGATTTTGCATTTTTAGTATTTTTGAAAAGTTTAACCTCTTTGCGATTCCTTTTCCAAGTGATAATCCTGTTTGAGAAGGGTAAATGCCCCCCCCCCCCCCCCCCAAATACTGATTTTGAATCGAGTCGTCATTAATAATTTTGACTAAAAGCTGAAACATTAAAAGAGTTTTTCTCCAAATCTGTGGTTGTCTCACTTCCTGTCTTTGAGAGGCCATAATTATCTTCTCCGCTAATTAAATTACAGCAAAATTGTTTTTACCAAATGAAAGGACTTTGAATAACCTATTTTGGTGATACCAATATCTCCACACCACTAAAATGCATGAAATGCCCCATTTTCTCAGGCTGCTACATATACCTGTTATTCTTATGACAAGTTCGTAACAATACGTATGAAGTGTGTAATATGGCCAATGTATGTGCTATTCAACGCCTTGTAAAAATGAAGTGTCATCATGTCACTGTACAGTGATTCTTATATTATCATTTATCATATCTATCTCCTATCTACGACCTTGTCTTCTGCTCATTGTCGTTACCCAGTCCTATCTCCCTATTAAATTATCGGCTTTGCCTGGGAACAGTAAATGCTACAAAAGGCCACTTCAGATAAAACAGAATCTTCGCAAAATATTTGATTACTATCTCGTGCCGAGATGGTTGCATTCGATATTCAGAAAATTCTCTATAGATCTCTTGACCATCGGTCCCCCTTAAATGGTTTCAAACCTACGCCATCTTCTCCTGATGTTGGGCATGCTTACCGTAGCCCGTATCTGTTGTTGACAGAAGCCACGCTGCCCCTGCATACAAGATAGTGAGGAACGGGAGCATGGAATGTGCTACTCACTCAGGCTTACATGTGGGAAATACAGAGCAGATGTAAATGAATGCACTGGGTGATGTTTGTAAACCGTGTGAGTTGATCAGAACATGACATGCTGAGACCAGGAATCATAATAGAGTATGGGGAAAGGGGAGACAAATGTAGAAAGGAAATGGACAGGAGTGAGAAGAGTAAAAAGGAATCTGATGGAAGATGATGCGAAAAGTATGAAGATAACATCAATTGGAGGTCCCGGGGAGGAGTGCGGAGGAACTAGATTAGATGATAATTCGGGAGAATATGAGAATGATCAGAATGCAGCAGACGAAGTATGGCACAGATGAAATGTGAAACAATGAGAGAGATAGGAAGAGTGGGTGTGAGGCACTGATAGCATGAGGAAATCAGCGGCAGAATGAAGTAGAAAGAAATTGACTAAGATGTAGGATGACGTGCGAGTGTGTGTGAGAGAGATGGAGAGAGAGAGAGAGAGAAAGAGAGAGAGAGACAGAGAGTGAGACAGAAAGGCATACAGATAGACAGACAGACAGACAGACAGACCGACAGGCAGACAGATAGACAGACAGACAGACAGACAGACAGACAGGTAGAGAAAGAGAGGGAGAGAAAGAGAGGGAGGGAGAGAGAAGACATACAGGCAGACTCGGTGGATGCTGAGAACACAAGACTGATTTTATCTATGTATCTCGACGCCAACTGCACACACTGGCAGCCGTACAAATGTAGTGCATAAGGCTTTCTTGACTCAATGTTGGATTTCCCAGAACAAACAGGTGAAGACAGAGGAAGAAACTGTAACACCAGGCAACAGTAACCCAACCATTGTACAAACTCTACTGCAAATTACTATTTCTTAAATAATAAAACTTGCTTTGCCCTGTCCTGAATGGTACGGTGCCGGGCACTGAGACAAGTCTGTCTGGCGACTGTTTGGTCTCATCGCCCTCAGGTCTCTCTTTGGGCCTCCTGACTCGAGACAGTTTTCACGCCCCTGAACTAGTAAGTGAGACAAACCTGTTTAGATCTAGGTCTCACGAGTGCGACAAGTCCTCAATAACCCCACAGTTCATATCTCATACTAAAATCGAAACACAACAGAGTCGATCAGTGTATCATATTATTATGTCCTGGGAAAAAAACAAACAACAACTGCAACCAACCTTACTGTGAAGACTACTTATCATTTTTTTCATCTTTTACCGTTGTTAAGGTGGGCAAAAAATCAGTTAATTTATAATTTAATATTCTAATAATTTCATAATTTAATTAAATTAATTTAATCTAAACCAAATAAACACGTTAATTCGACAAACAAAATTTCGTTTTCATTTCAGTATAAAAAGAAAAGAAGGAGAACGAATTTTATTTCCAAAGAACAGTTTGTGAATGAATCCAAATTTCATTTTACTTATTATGCAGCTGACAATATTACTATTCATTTACCACAACAGCATTGCAGTCCATCAACATTTGAAACTATCAAAAGCCCAGAGTCTCAAGCTCTCATTGCGGGTATCACATTCACCTGTCTGCTGGTAGTGCCACCACGCTCCCCTCTTTTTTGATGGGGGGGGGGGGTGAATTTATTTACTTTTTTTTTTTAGTTTTTACCTGGTTTTCTCATTGGATTTCCAGACTTCTCGTATTTATTTAATTCCTTCTCATTACAGCACCACTCCAGTCTACAGCTTGCTTGGCTTGCCCTCTCTTTCTGCCTTCTCATAGCCCAAAGGCCTCCCTGTTCTACAGACCACACAACACTGCATGCACCTTTCATTTCACAGTCTCACGCCTGATGGCTCGAGCGAACACGCACAAGGGGGGAGGGGGGAGAACAGATGGAGAGAGGGAAAATGAGAGGGAGAGAGAGATACTGTGAAAGAAGAGAGAGACGGAGAGAGGGAGAGAGAGAGAGGGAGAAGGAGAGAGAAACAGAGACGGAGAGAGAGACAGAAACACACACACACACACAGAAAGAGAGAGAGAGAGAGACAGAGAGAGAGAGAGAGAGAGAGAGAAGAGAGAGACAGACAGACAGACAGAGAGGGAAAGAGAGAGAGAGAGACAGACAGAGAGATAGAACGAGAGAATTTACTGGCGGGGGGGGGGGGAAGAAAATTTAGCTCACTCACTCACTGACTGTTTGTGCCAGGTAACCATCACTTCCCAGCTATGTAACTCACACACATACCGGCAGCCGGCGCTCTGCACACAGCAGGGGGTTTCAACCATTTTTGCTTCGCATCCCCCCACCCTCCTCCCTCGAGCCTCCCCAAGAAAAATAATGTCATGCATAATCCCCCGCTCCCCCAGAAAAAAACAACAACAACTTTTTACCCCTATTAATTTGTTCGCTCTCTCTCTCTCTCTCTCTCTTTGTCTGTCTGTCTTTCTCTCTCTCTTTGTCTGTTTATCTCTCTCTCTCTCATTTTTTCTCTGACTGTCCCTCCCTCTGTCTTTTTTCCTCAGTCTGTCTGTCTCTCTTACTGTCTTTCTCTCTCTCTCTCTCTTACTTTGTCTGTTTCTCTCTGTCTCTCTCATTTTTTCTCTGACTGTCTCTCCCTCTGTCTTTTTTCCTCAGTCTCTCCCTCTCTCTAACTGTCTCTCTCTCTCTCTCTCTCTCTCGCTCTCTCAGGCCCTACCTGTCTGTCTGTCTCTATCGCTCTTTCTCCTCTCTCTCTCTCTCTCTCTCATACACGTATACACACACACACACACAAATACGTACATGGCAGATCAAGACACTGCAAAAAAACCACAATTTGCCTACCCATGACACTTGCAACTGCTGTCCACCCACCCCTCCTTCTCCATCCCATGGGTAGCACCCCGCCCCCCTCCCCCCCAGGTTGAAAACCTCTGGCCGACCAGACACCCAGGGTAGACTCTACACGTGCAAGCGCGGCTTGTGTCAGGTAGAGAAAAGTGTTTGAATCGTGTGTACCCGTACCCAGGCCGCTCTCCAATCTTACGCATCTACACACACAGTTATTGTGCAGACATTGAGAACGTAGATACCTATACACAGGGAGGAGGCCGAATTCCTGATTAAACAGCCGTATCTGTATGCAAGTGAGTAGGGAGAAAGGTACACTTATCATAAAACAGCCCCGAGACAATCATGATACCAATGATACTAGAAACGATAAAATGAGACACTCCCTTCTTTGCACCTCTAAAAAATCCGTGCACATAATTTGCACGCTGATCGGGGGCGAGGCCCATGGAGTAATGCATTAAAAGAATGCTTGATATATATATAATGATAAATGAACGATGCCAATTTGTGCCAGTGTTAATGCCACTAAAGAGAAAAAAAAGAAAAAATAGCCAGTTTTCCTACAGCGATCGAAGTTATAATTACAAAATAAGTGACGTCAATTAAGGCCTAGAGCGATAGCTGAACAGTGAACAAAATTTCCGTATTTTTCCGTATTTGGCTTTGAAAAGAACGGCATTATTCATGGCGTCCGTGCATTCGCCGCTAGATGGCGGTGCGAAATCTGTAGCATGCTAAACGCGTTAATTGTCTCATTTTTTTGTGTCTAGCATTTTTGAAGATACCCACAGCCATTTCTAATGATAGCAACGGAGATTTACACAGGCAGGGTGGTGAATTCCTAACTACACATTACTATGTCTGTGTCAGAGTGTGTACAGAGAACAGAACTGAGATCATAATCCAGCCACTGACCTTACGGTAATCTGACCCGTAAGATTGACGTCAAATTTGCACATTGTGATCACATCGTTCCTACGTAGACATACGCCGGTTACGACATGGCGCCCACATCGGTCTGATGTCGCTAACCCGGCCCTACGGTCATCCTACCAATACTATGGAAATCCTCTACAAGTCTACGTCGGACTGCCACAGGGATATTTGCTGGGCAAAGGGCTGTCAGAACTCGGAGCCAATCCTGACGATACCAGGCATGATCATAGACAGCAAAGGTTAAAGAACTGATTTCAACTGCAGATCACAAGGAAAAAACTATCACAGCCACAAAAATATGGAACTAAGGCGAAAATCTCCTTTTTGTAATTCAGCCTGCACTTCCCCTCGTGTTCTCGAGTGTCATCAAGACGATAATTTTATTATGTTCGAAATGTTTCGCGTTTATTCAGCATGAGATAAAAGTTCGGTGGAATTGTTTTATAACTAGCCCAACACAAATTCCAAAAAAGCTGGTGAGAATAAAAGTTAAACTATTAAGATGTAAAAACTGATGAAAAAAACAATTAAATCAGTGATAGATTTAATACTGAAAAAAAAAAAAACAGGAAACAAAAAATACTATACGGAAACAACGAGTTCGACTTAATAATGAGAAGTTACTGATACCATTTAAGAAAATAATGACCCAGTCAGCATTCCTACAGAAATCAGACGCACAGGCCTGACGTTAAGTTGCACATAGAAATCGCTCCTACTTAGATCCGCTGGTTACGACATCGCACCGACGTCAGTTTGATGCAGGGAATGGGCCCCTATGGTAATCCTACCAACTCTATGGAAATCCTATACGAATCTTCGTCGGAATGGATGCTGGCAGGGACAAAATCTAACGGGCAGAGATACATAAATAATGTTAAGTAACATATTACAACAACTAATGTGTCATTTGAGAAATAATGACCTGTTGGAACCATTTCAATCTGCTTACAGAAGTAACCACAGTACTGAAACTGCACTATTAAGAATCATGAATGACATATTAGTAAAGGCAGATTCTGGAAATATTACTCTGCTAAATTTGTTGGATCTATCAGCAGCGTTCGACACCATCGATCACGAAATCCTGCTCAGAAGGCTAGAAACATCGTTCGGAATCAGAGGGGTCGCCCTTAAATGGGTCGAATCTTACCTGTCAAATCGCCACCAATTTGTTGTAACCAACAAAATAAGATCTTTTTCTTATGCGCTTCAGTATGGCGTACCACAAGGCTCAGTGCTTGGTCCTATTTTGTTTACTATCTATACTATTCCACTTGTACATGAAATAAAGAAATTTAATTTACAATATCATTTCTATGCTGATGATACCCAGCTCTACAGTTCTGCCTTGCCATGCGATGTTGACAGCCTTCTGCAGCAGGCTGGAAACTGTATAACAGAAATTAAAAGCTGGATGAACCAAAACAAACTGGCACTAAATGAGGATAAAACTGAGGTTATTTTATTAGGCCGTGAGCGGGTTCTGCAAGAAGTGGACAGAACTGAGATGATAATTGGCACTAATTCAATAGAAATTTCAAAAAAAAGTAAAAAACCTAGGGGTTTACATTGATTCAAATCTTTCTATGTCATCTCAGGTTAGTCACCTCATTCGTATTCTATACATGGAAATCTGGAAAATTGGTAAAATCAGACATCTTATTTCAACTGAAACTGCGGCTGTTTTAGTAAATTCTTTTGTACTTTCAAAGCTTGACTATTGCAACTCCCTTTTGGCTGGAATTTCACAAAAAAATATTAGAAAACTCCAAATTGCTCAAAACAATGCAGCGAGACTTGTTTTGAAGAAAAAGAAAAGAGATTCAGCACTGCCACTTCTGCAGAGTTTGCACTGGCTGCCAGTCGAGAAAAGAATAATGTACAAATTGTCATCCATTTGTCACAAATGTGTCAATAATACTGCTCCATCGTACCTAGTCGATTTAACTGATTACTATGTTCCATCTCGTCAACTAAGATCATCATCTGACACTACAAAATTGAAAGTACCTAAAATGAATCTGTCCACTGTAGGAGAAAAGTCCTTTTCATTTCTTGGCCCTACCATCTGGAACACTCTTCCAAAGACAACCAGGGAAATTAATGACATTGGTTCTTTCAAACGCCATCTGAAGACCCATTTCTTTCAGACAAACTAGGCTAGGCGTTTTTCGGCAGCAACAATAGTAAATATTTTTGAATTTCTTTTGTGTATGCGTGTGTGTGTGTGTGTGTAAGAGTTTGTTAAAGCGCCCAGAGCTTGTCATCGACGGGGTTGGGCGCTATATAAATGCAATATATTATTATTATTATTATAATATCCTGTTTCGCTTCGATTCTATACATTTCCTGTTGAAATCTTTTATTGTTCGATTTTTTTTCACTTGAAAAAGGCGAAAGCCGAAAATTTTGTGTATTTTTCTGTCTTCTTTTTAGTTTTTTTTTGTATCGTTTGGGTTTTATTTCTCACGCAGGGCTTCGCTACATACAACTCTTTTTTTTTTCCCCAATTCTGACATAAATAAGAACACCATCAGTGACTTAACTTTACTACTTAACCCTCTAAGCATCTATGTATTAACAGTGGTACACAGAAAGGTATCACTCGGCTGCAGTTCCAACAAGAACTCAAGACGAGAAAAGCTGTTTCAAGTCATTTCTACAGTCTACTCTAAATCAACCAAATGATCGTGAAAAACCTCTAATTTGTATCTCTGAGACCAAATTCTCAAAAAGTCAGAATTTGTCTATAATCACGGGTATAGAGCAAAATTGTTGTATCTCCAGGTTTATGAATTGGGGTTCATAATGGCAGTACAGTAATAATGACAAACTGCTTCTTGCAATTTTTCCGTTTTTCCGCTATCTTTAACCAGTTCCAAATTACAGAGAAGCAGTATTGTTGTATCTCCCTTAAAAAAAAGATCATTGAGAGCAATATTGTGGTATTTCCGAGACAGCTCCCATTATTCGTAAACCTGGAGATACAACAATTTTGCTCTGTACCCGCCATAAGCAGAAATGGGGGCGTGGCCGAAAGGGTTAGAATTATTCATGGAGAAAAAGAAAGAAATGCTAAGGAAACAAAAAGAGAACAGTTATCTCTGGACATTTGGTAGATAGGAAAAGGACAATAACGATCAGATACCCCTGTCTATGTCTGACCTTTGCCATGATTATTTGACCCAAATGCCACGGGCAATTTAGGAAAGGTTTAGGGTATTCCCTGTGGAGTTTCCCCGTTGTGTTCACTACCTATTCTATACAGATGCTGGAGATACCGTGGAGATAAGAGCTGGCCATATGGTGCTGGTCTGTCAGGTAAACAGTTGTCGTCATCTGGCGTAATGAGTGCAAATAATCAGCCCAAATAAATGGAGAGTGGCTGGAACAGTCTCTGGAGAGATGCTGAGGCCCCCGAGAAACAAAAGAACTCATCCCAGTCTCTGGAAACGCCACAGACTAGGGTAGCGTCCTGTACTGCTAAAGTCCAGTATATATCCAGAGATACCCCCGCAACCCGTGGTAGTGTGCCATTATACTGGTGCCTGTCTATCAGTGAAATGTAAACAGCTGTCGACATCTGGCGTAGTAAGTGCAAATAATCAGCCAGAAAGAATGGGAAGTCGCTGGCACAGTCTTTGGAAACGCCACAGACATGGGTAGCGTCCTATATTTGCTGAAGTCCAGCACATATCCAGAGATACCCGCACTACCCGGGGTAGTGTGCCACAATGGAATGGTAACAGTTGTCGTCATCTGTCATAATGAGAGAAAAGAACTAACCCAAATAAATGGGAATTTCTCTCTAGCACAGTGTCTGGAACCGCCACCGACACAGGTAGCTTCCAGTGTTGCTATAGTCCAGTATAATATCCACAGGAACCCGGGGAATCTCACCTGCTGGTCTATCAGGCAAACCGCTGTCGTCATCTATCATAATGAACGTAAATAATCTGTGCGACTAATTGGGAAGACGCTGGAACAGTCTCAAGAAACGCCAAAGACAAGGATAGCGTCCAGCATTCTTGTAGTCTACTAATTCTTAAAAGCTGCACCCGAGGGCGGGAGCAGGGCGGTTCCAAGGGAGTGAATTTTGGTATTTCAGGGGGGAAAATACCTCTGCCATTGAAAAAAATGCATGCTACATGACATTGTAGTGCAGAGTTCGCTTTTATTTTTCTTATTCCTGATTGAACTTAAACATTTGTAATGGTTTATGAATTTTCGCGGTCAGTGCTAATAAGAAAACAAAACCCCATGCGTATGTACGAAATAACACTGCAGGATCAGCAAAAGGGTCACTCTGAGTGGCTGGACAGGGAAAAAGGGTGGTCGCGTTCCAAATTTAAGAAACAAAACTCTTGATTGGTTATACCCCAAACACACTCGTCGTCTCACAGCAAAGCTTGATTTGAAAGATTTGGAGCTAATTATCACATTGCTATAATTCGCGCACAGTGGTCAGTTCACTTGATTACGCACTGTACATTTTCATGGTGAAACCGTCCTGCGACGTTTTGAAACGATCACCAGTTCCATCAAACTAAAATTGATCCCTGGGACTGGTGTTTCAAAACTTTTTCCGGTTTCCCATTTCGGTAAGGAGGATTTTGCAGGTATTTTTTTTTTTTTACTGCTTAACGCCAACCGTGGAGGGAGCTGTCATTTACCTTCTTTACAATGACTAGATCTACATAATTATCTTCACTGCTACCGGTACGTACAACGCTCAGGCTGGTCTAGAGGCAAGCTGCAAGGTGCTCTCTTCTCATGCCGAAGGTACCCTGATTCGATCACCGGTCGTTGCAGGCATGTTGAAATTTTTTGGGGAAAAATATTATTCCTGTCCCTGAACCTTTGATAGGTAGGATCGAACATCTAGTTTTCTCGGATAAGGACAAAAGATTCCGATGGCCCATGTGCAGGTAGCGCGCATTAAAGATACCTTGGCAATTGGAACTCGAGAAGAGCAGGCAAACAGACCGCTGCCCAGGCAAAATTCTAAAAAACACAAATCCCTATACCAAAACACGCAGAAACAAAAATAAGAAAAGTGAGGTGTAAATGCCAAGAGAACTGAACCTCCTAAAATAAATAAAGATATAAAACACGTAGGTGCAGTGCTCGCGAACCATTTCAAAGAAGCACATAGCGAGGTTGTTCGTTAAAACTGCATAGATAAGCCTCCTCTGTAAACTTCCGAGTTCAGCGTGAGAGGCGGCAGAGAGGAAACCACTTCAGAGATTTCCCAAATTTATAATCAAGTGGCAAGTGGGATAAATGCGTGATGCCAGGAAATTGAGGGAGATAGACAAGGGAAAAGGGGTGAGGAGAACAGAAAAAAACAACACAAGATTTAAACATGCATTAGGTCGTGAAGACTTTTGGCAAGACACACGCATGGCGAGAGATAGAGTGCACCGCATTGCACGGGGCAACTTTCTGCAGAATTCCATAGAGACGCAAAAAGAACTGGAAATAACTCAAAGTTGCTGTAGCAATGTTCTGTGGAGAATTTCAACTTCGAGGTACAGACACAAGGACAGGCTGAAGCCTCCGCATTTTATATTCACTTTCAGCAAATGACCTCTTAAAAGTAAACACCAAGCCCAACAGAACAAAAATGTAATAAAAGATAAAGACATCGTGAGAGACAGTTATATTATAGATTGGATGCCATAAAAAATAAGAATGAATGAAATTCGTACGCCGAAGATTGGCTGGAGGAAGTTTGGTTTCTTTTAATTAACAAATATGGAGAGAAAGGGGTGGCGGCGTCACTACTAATCAACGTGTGTACTAGTTTCTGAAATGTCCATCAATACGAGAACCGTTGCATTCACACAGATCTCTGACATCCAATGATAAAAAACCTTAACAGGTAAACAGTATCTCACTTGGACATGACTCAACTGTGTGAATTAACTGAACAAATTTCTATCATGAAAACTAAATTCCTTGTGCACCTATCCACATCCGCGCCTCTGCAATTTCAATTGTGTGCAATTATACGAGTTTGAAATTTAGTGTCATCTCATTGAAAAGTGGATGTTAAAAACCTTGAGCCTACAATGGTAAATCCAAAACACTTACCTGAAATCAACGGAAGGAATTATTACATTCAAAGAAGACTTGCAGAATTTAACAAGACTGCACTATTCTTTATTCTTCCACCAAGGCCTACAGCACTACTTAGACAATCATGTTTAGCATCCGGCAAGATAACCCTCTCATGCGACACCAGATTTTGCACAGACAAGAATGTGTACACCGGCTTCAGGTTAGGGCAGGGAATTCTCCTACTCTCCCACATTCGAGACAGCACGTGCATCCAATGGGCTATGTTTACATCAACCTTTTCTATTTTTAGATCTCGCATGTACAGGTAAAGTACGTGAGGACAAACGGAGTGAGAATTAGAAGAAGCAGAAGAAGAAGAAAGAAAGAGAGAGAAAGAGTCAGAGAGAAAGAGAGAGAGAGAGACAGACAGACAGACAGATAGACAGAGAGAAAGGGAGAGTGAGAGACAGACAAAGAGAAGGATACACTGTTTATACTCCAAGCATTTACTGTTGGGAAAATGCATAAAACGAACATAAATGTCAAATGGGAAGGAAAGACAAGCTCACGTACAAAATCTACCGGCGGACACACGGATACTTCTCAGACAAGAAATAACACCGACATCGCTGAAGACTCAAGAGAAACAAACAATCCCGCAGGTGAAACAATCCGAGACACAATGTAAAACTTGAGGCTTTTGGTGCACTCAGTCAGAATTGTTTTGGCTCAGTGCGAGAGATGTTTTTTCCGCCGCTTGACTCGAGACAGTTTTGACCAATCCCAACTTATTAGACAAGACTCGATTCAGTCTCGCCCAATGCGCCATATCTCCTTCAACTCCATACTTCACATCTCACATATACACCTAGACAAATTAATAGACTTTTGACTCCATGTGGGCTAGAGAAAAACAACAACAAATAAATAAAACTAACAAGAAGAATGAGGTGTAAATGCCCAGGCAGCGATCCTCCCTAGATACAGATCTACAACTTGACTGAGTGCGCCAATACCTTTCTCCTCAAGAGTACTGGACCGACCTGCCATAGCCCAATTCTGGAAAATGCCATCTAGGACCTTTGAGTTTGGAGAGAGCACGTCGACCCGATAACGGCCACATTGTGCTAGAAAGAAGCAAAACGATTGACAGAATAGAACAGAATGAAAGGCCAGAAGAAGACTCCACTAGAAGCGCTCACCTTCCACCCGACATCTGTTACCTCTTCATGGTCACAACATTACAGAAATCTATCATTATACCGGTATACTTGTCTGTCAGGAGAATCTCAATGGAGAGATGCCAGTCAGTCAAGGGGGAACTAAACATTCTAGGTAACCAGTGCATTGCCATGACAGATCAAGACCAATTAGCTCTAGTTTGAAATAATCAACTGTAACCTTTTACTACAAGGCAAGAAGCTCCCACTTCAGCACGCCATGAGGGGGAATTGAAGAGGTGGGCTCTAGACCAGTACCTAAGTCCACTCTGGACTCCAAAACACACAGTATTATAGTTGTGTGTAAAGATCATCGAATATGCTGTGTGTTGTACAAAATGCACTAACCCAGGACTGTTATTATCAGAGTGATACGCTTTGAACGAGCAGAAATTTTCAGTCATTCCATGCGGAAAAAAACAACATAATTATTTTGCTTAAGTTAATATTTCAGTTTCAGCTTTATAAGACTTAGGTATAATATTATACAACAAAGACCTTCAATTTTAAAATGACTAGTCATGGACAACGTTAAGGCCTCTTCTTCCTTGTTTATAGGTGACAAATACAGCCGCGTTTTTGCTATAGATTCCAAATTGGCTTTGTTACCATAAGTTAACAGGCTCGTGTTTTAAATAAAAAGAAAAAACAACATCATTTTGTTTTTGTATTTTCAAGAAGATTGGACTCCACAGCAGGGTTTGAGTATTGATCCACCCCCCCCCCTCTCCTCCTCCTCCCCAACTAAACACCAAACCTTTGAGGAGTAACTAGAAATTTTGTTTTATCTCCATAGAAACATTTCCTATTCGATATACATGTGTTCTTTTCTCATTTATTTTAAAATTGTGGGCTTCTTCACACTACTTAACTGGGGCCAGTAGGCTAGCCCTCGGCGGAAGCCCCCGAGAAAGAAAATATCTTCAACCCTCGCATTTCCAGTGTCTCAACATTAAGGCTCCTCGACAATGAACTGCCCAGGGTGCCATGAAGCCCTTGCTTATCGATATAACGCCCGATAGGGCTCAAATCCAAGCTCAAACTAAAATCTATAAACTATAAATAAATTGCGAGCTTAGTTCATGTTTGTTCTATCTCCATTTTCTGGAAAACTGGAGTTCTTTTACTGTGAAGAAGAGGTATAATAAATGCACACTCTGACACTTGTTTAAAATGCGTTGTGGCACTCATCAAGCTGTTTTACAGTTCCGATTTGTCCTAACCCCTTATCATGATAGTAAAGCCGCAAACATTTAATGTCGACTTTGTCAGTTGTGCAGAAAGTGGACTTGGAACCGCCCAGTAGTGTATATATCTATGGTTGGAACAAACAAAATCTAAGGTCGCAAAATACTGTGGTTGTAAGCTATAAGGAATAGGACCTAGCAGCAAAAAATACTGCCAAGTTCCACTGTGCGCTGCCCAGAACTGACCGGACAGCGGAAATAAAATGAATCTAAAACCTGACCCGGGTGGCAGCTGCTGCTCTCTGGGTCATCTCTGACATCATTTCTGAATGACCAGTGCTTATGTACTAATGATGTCCGCCCGCCGGACGAGATCTGAAACGGAGAAGGAAAGAGGTAGGAAAAGGGGCTGGGATGGAGGGGGGGGGTATGGGAGGAGAGTAAGGGGGAAAATCCACCACAATGCCCAGCCAGCTAACAGTCAGCTACGTTTTAACACCATGTGCGGATTTTGCGCACATCCGTCAAAGGCATTTTGCCTTGGGATCCATGACAGAACTCGTTTCCAACCTGGACCCGCAACGCATCTCGTAGTTTGTGAAGGAGGCCGAAATGTACACCATTTTTATCATATTTACAAAATTCATATTATATAATTATCCACTATAGACATACTTTACAGGACGAGCCTTTTCCCATTAGATTTTTAATTTCACTTTTATTCGATGTTATGTATAAAAAACCAAACGCTGAAAACTAAGCCAAAAAAAGATCAATAAAAAAAAAATCGTCAAAGGCGAAAAGTTGTCGTTGTCACGATGACGCGTCGTTAAACCCAAACCCAAACTCTAACTCAAACTGGGATGAGAGGGTAGAGTGGAGGCGGGGAGGGGGGCGCCGCAATAGTCACTCTGAGAAAGCTCATTCAGTTGTTTCCTCCTTCCCCCCCCCCCGACCCTACACACACGTATACATCTTCCCAGACGTTGGAGGTAATTTCCAGTCCTCCCTGTGATGTCCATGCAGTTCCCTTTGAAGACGAGCATTGCCAGGCCTGAGAATTGGTCGTCCTTTTAGAACTAGATTGGTGGACCTGAATTGGGTTTGGTACGTGCAATAAGCCTGGAATGTTAATGGAATTTCTCAGCGCGTTGCCAGGGCAAGCTTAGTACCGCTCCACTGCCAAAGTGCTGGGTGAAGGAGAGATGTTAAATCTTTCACTACATCTGTTGACGAGCAGCGAGGAGAGAGAGCTTGAAGGGGCATAATTTACTCAGAGAGCTGACAGATGCAGTTATTACTTTAATTGGGCCATAAAATCGTCAGGAAAAACAAACGAGGGCACGGCGTGATGTAGAACAGGGAACTCATATAATTATACCATACAAACCAGAGTGGACTGAAGAAAGAAAAATATTGTATCTGTTGGTGGTATAGTTAAAACATCTGATGCTACTGTTGTACACTTAAGAAATGCCATGCTCATTTGGTAAAATTTTAAAAATTTATCCCCATTTGTTAAACTTAAGACATTTCATTCAATTCGGTAAAATAACGAACTTTGTTGCTCATTTGCATCCAGTTTCTTAAGTTTACAAAATGAGTATACACAATAACTATCAAATTTCTTACATCAAATAAGCATCAGAATTCTTAAGTTTACTAAATGAGTATCAGATTTCTTACACAATCATTATACAGACACAATGTTTCTGACAGTAGGAGGGGTAGTTAGGGATAATGGTAGTGGTGATGACTGTAAGGGTATCAATAGTAATGGTAACGTGTAGTGACAACATAACTGTTGTGATCGTGAAAGTGGTAGTAGTTGTGGTAGTGGTAACAGCAGTAGTAGTGGTAGTGTGATCGTGGTAGTAATACAATCATGTGGTCACTGTAGTGGTAGTAGTAGAGTGGTAGTGTTTACACGATACGGAGAGAAGACACTGAGAGAGAGTGGGAGAGAGAGAGGGAGAGAGAGGGGGAGAGTGAGAGAGAAAGAGAGGGGGAGGAAGAGAGAGAGAGAGAGAGGAAGAGAGAGAGAAAGAGAAAGAGAGAGAGAGAAAGAGAGACAGAGATCAAGACAGAAAGAGAGAGAGAGAGTGAGAGGGAGACAGAGAGAGAACGAGAAAGAGTGAGAGTGAGGCAGAGTGACACACACACAGACACACGGGGAGAGAGAGAGGGAGGGGGGGGGAGGAGGAGTAAGACGGAAAAAGACAAGTGCCCCCGGGGAGGGGGGGGGGCAGAATAAATCGATCCCCAGAGTTGACCGCTGGAAACTTGTGGAAATGGGAACAGATAATTGTGTCTGGTGTAACAAACAAATCGCTGTCACTTGAGGATGGTCTGGGAATACTGATCAATCGGCCGTCGGTAGGTCAGTCGAGCTGTTTGTCTGTCGGGGTTTTTGGTAGGGGCCCATTAGGCTTGTCTGTCCGACAATCTGTTTTTTCGTCGCTCTATCAGCCCATTCGTCAGTCAGTCGTTCAGTAGGTCAGTCGGAGTGTATGTCAGCCAGGAGGTCAGTCTGTCTGGGTAGTCCGTCGGTCAGTCGTTTGGTGGGTCAGACAGCTCGTATATCAATCAATCCAATCATTTGTGAGTCGATCTGGCGAAATTTGGACCTAGGGTGAAGACCAAATTCCTGAGAAAACCCTCCAAAGGGAGAAAACTTATCTATGGAAATTGACATTTGTTTCTAACATGAAAAATTAGCCATTTTTCTGCACTCAGTTAAAATAATTTGCTTGAAATCGTCTTTGAAATATTTTATTTTGAGTTTTGAAAAAGGTTTAAAAATTTCACCTTAAGCCCGATTTCGCCAGATCCACTTAGTCAGTCGGTTAATCAAATTGTATGTGGATTTATGCAGCTAAAGTCCTAGTCAATCTAACTCTCATAACGCCGCCCCTGCCATAGAAGACGCTCATGAAATGTCTTGAAATTTGAGGTGTGAAATAATTTTGAAGAGCTATAGAACTCCCAGTGAGAAAGTGGAAGGTTGACAGTGTACACAACCAGAGGAATCCCCCTGTTTTCGTTCTTCATTTTACTTAATCTTATTTCACACTCGGGTCTGACAGACCTCAGACATCCACTCTTTTCATTCTAACCCCTCACCACCTCCTTCCAAATGAATGTAAAATCGGGTTTTAAACGACTGACGACTCTATCGATTTAACCCGTACCACAAACCAGCATATTATCTCAGACTTTTGGAGTGTACGCCAAATGTTCAACATGGTAACGAATTCACAGACACCTGCGACATAACGCTGTCTAGAAAGTCCACGAACGGTAACAAAAATGTACTTGGGGCAGCCAAAAATCAAAGAATTAATTAAACAGTGAAAACAGATCACATCTTAGCTCTCGTTTGTTCCAACACCACTGTTTGCGCAACTGAGAAATTCGACATTAACGGTTTGTAGCTTTAGTATTGCGATAAGAAGTGAGAGTAAAGCGGAAGTGTAAAACAGCTTGATGTGCCGTAACACAGTTTCATCAGTTAGTGTCAAAGCTGTGCATCTGCTACACCTTTTCTACGAATTAAATAAAAGATCTCCAATTTTTCAGAAAATGGAGACGGAACAAACAAGAACTAAAGTCGTGAGATGACCTGCACTGAATGTGTAGTCTCCAGAGTTGTCTAAAACATCGGCCTAGAAATATGGTAACATTGAAAGCGTTTGTAGCCATCTAGATTCCCAAGGGATAACTCATGATTTTTTAGCTTCTCTGAATTGTCTCTCATGGAGTAGCAATTTTTTTTTTTACCTTCGCAGAACTCTGAAAAAAAAAAAGGCTTGAGGAACCTTGAAATTCCACTGAACCCACATTGAGAGCCGCTGCTGTAAATTAAACCATTGAAATGATTCTTTTTTTTTTTTTTTGCGCTGATCATGAATCTGACCCCCTTGGGGGGGGGGGGGGGGCTGGTACCCGACGCTGAACTGACCATGACTCGGGGGATAATCAACTTCACCTGGCGCTAATGACCGTCCTTGTAGCGATATTTACTTTCCTTAATGATCTGGAATCCGTTTTGGCTCCTGGACAGTCTGAGACTGAACCTTAACGAAATCTGGCAAAAAACACAAACACAAACATTGATTTTGCACACACCCTCGTTAGCTAACAAAATAAATTATTATAAAATCCACAGAAAATATGTGGGATCGTAGCAAGGCTTGAAGGAAAGTCAATTACTTCTTAGGTAACGTTTTGTTCCATACAACTTTTTCTTGTTGCCATGTGTTGGCTTTGTTAACTAAAAACCTGTCACAACAAAACTACGTGTATGGCATATTCTGCCCATTCGCTGTTTCATGAATTTCAGATGCCGGACAATTCTTTCCATCCTCAGATTGTCTTACTCTGCTCCTGCCATTAACAATCCTGTAATTTTATCTTTGTTTCCGTTTCTCTCATCTCACATGCCGCTGTTTAAAAACTGGAATCCATAGATAAAAAGAGCGTCCATCTAACATTGCCACTTGTTTACTTTTCCTTCCAGCTCATGGTCTTTCTTTTTCTCTCCCTCTGTATCTGTCTTTCCGTCTCTTTCTCTTTCTGTCTGTCTGTCTGTCTGTCTGTCTCTCTCTCTCTGTGCCTATCTCTCTGTCTCTGTTTCTCTCTCTCTCTCATTTATATTCTCTTTGCAATTTGTTATGCCTGCATTTTCAGACAATAAAAATGTTCTCGTTCTGTCGTCAAGCCCACGTCAGCCACCTACTTCATTCTCATCCCTAAATAGATTGCTGGTGCAGAAAACAGAAACATATACAGAAAAAAAACACACATTTTTACAGAGACAAACACACCGCCAACCAACAGCACACTGAAATAACGCCAGGCGTGCTACGACAAGAGATCTACACACCTTCCATTCTCTCATAGACATACACACTTGCTCACGTTCTTGCTGTGCTAAAAACTCTTACGCGTGCGTGCATGCAGGATTTGGTTCTATTTTTATCCCCACTCACCTTGAGGAACGAAGCCTTCTCTCCAGCTGAACTTTTATACATTTTCTTTTCCCAGCTAAAATCCAGTGTCTTCAGTACACACAACAATCAATGTCAGGAATCGTTTCCTCTAACTTTCACCTCAACGCGGCAAAATACTTGGGTACAAAGAACGATTCTATCACTAAACACTTCGATCTGCAACACGATTCATGACAAAATTCGCTTCGTGAGTCTGCGTAGCTTCTAGACTACGTTATCACAAACAGTAGCGTGAATCGATGCGTGTGAAACGCAGAGGGGAACCGCACACAATTCAATGCACATGCAAGAGAGAAATCAGCCAGCGTTCGCACCCGGTGCAACAGTTCTATCAGAGAAATCAGTCAAGAAAAAAATATGAAAAAAAATAAATAAGGGTGAGCATCAGAAAACACACACACGCACACACACACACGGACTAACTCAACTCACAGATTGAAGAGAATGTGCCCTGGCAGCGTTTAACCTCTACAGCCCTGCGGTATTGTACCGGGGGGGGGGGGGGGGTAGCCGCCGCTTCCCCGCTCTCAGCACTACGTCTCTCGTCTGGCAATCTGAGAGTTCTCCTTGGTTGGAAATTATCATAGCTCTAACCAACGCCGTTCTTCTGCTGAGAAAGTTCTGATTATACTGAATGTTGTTTTTTTTTCCCCGTTCTATTTTTATTTTAATTTCTCAGTCAATGCTCTCTGTATTTTGTGATGGGAATGTAAATACGTTAATGTAGAGCTGAAGTCTTGGCTCTAGATCATGGATCATGCCTAAGACACGAAAAGCTAATACAGAGATATTGCGCCGATAGTGTTTGTCCTCCATGGTATAAATCTGAAAACTCAAATAACACTCGTCTCGGGTTAACGTGCTTGGCATAGAAGACAGTACACTCTCTGATTTTTATGCACAACTCTGCTGTTTGTTTTGGACCATGACATGGTATAGATCCAACTCCTTCAGATGATGCTCAAAAAGAGATCATGGCGTTTATGCAATGTTCCTACACCCCACTTCAATCCCCCACCCCCGAAAAAAACCAAACCAAAACAAACAAAAACTTGTGCCCCAATTTTGATGGGACAAAGTCAGTATATGTACAAAAAGATTTTAGAGGTATTTCTATATTCAGTATGTAGACGCCATGGTCGATATTTTAATCCGAGCTAAACAAGGAAATCACCGACAGGACATAAACAGACAACAGTTTGTCTATACAGTTAAGTTAAAATACATTGTGAAATTAAAATGTTTATGAAAAATCCCTACACCGTATTCTGAAGTCACATATCCCATCTTGAGAAACACTGATCTACCACCTATAATTCCATTAAAAAAATTATCATCTCGTTTCAATTTCCAAAGGTCTAGCTTAAATCTGGAACACTTTTATCATTAATTTTCTTTTTCATTTTTGAAAATCATTATTTTATCATTCATTTGACTACTTTAAAAACGTTTTCCATACTTCATTATCTTTGGATACAGTTTTTTTGCCTGGCATTAGAAAGTTACTTCGTCACCGCCAGCAGTCTTGAAATGCTATTTACTAATTCCTGTGGTATACTGATGCCTTGAATTTTTAATGCTCTTTGCCAATTCCTGTGTATACTGATGCAAGAAATAAAAGTCATATCCCGGGCATGATTCCCACAAGCGCGACGAACGTAAATCTACAGCGAAGAAAAAATGTTCGATATATGGTGACCCCAGTTCTTGTTTGTTCCAACTCTACTTATTGTACAGCTGAGAAATTGGACGTTAGACATTTTGCGGCTTTAGTATGATGATAAGGAGTTAGAATGAATCGGAACTGTGAAACAGCTTGATATAATTATGCCCCCCACGCTCTTTGAACAAGTGTAAAAATATGCATTTGTGATACTTCTTTTACAAACTAAAAGATCTTCACTTTATCAGAACATGGGGTTAGAACGAGCCAGAGCCGAGATCTTAACATACGCTATAGTCAAGTATATTTGAAATACATACATATAAATTGTATTTCCCCCCTTAATACAGAAAAAAAAAAATCCTTCTGGGACTTCACTAATAACTTATTTAGGTTACAAAGACTTGTCATCTGAACTTCCGCGGTTTCATGATACGGCCAGCGGTATTTCCTTTAACTGTTTCATTGGTACTTTTCCCTAAATTGTTCGGATTGTGTGGTATATGGTTATATATTTTTTCCCGAATTTCTGGTTGAAAAATGGACCAGAATTTGATTGCGAAACCCACTGCAATAATTCAAAGTAACAGTCAACAGATATTTCCACTCCATCCCCACCCCCTCCCCCGGCACAGAGCGAATGATACCAGAGTGAGTGTTGAACGGATAAAATTGACTGCGTCTCTGATCGATGCCCGGCCCTCAGACCTGTAGCTTGTTCTCTCCGTGTAAGATATCTCTGGTTCTCTCTGATCTGCCATGCCCTCTCTCCTCTTCCCTCCTTTCCCCTCCCCCTCATAATTTACAGGAAAATGATAGAGTGAGCACGAAGAGCCATCATTTTCCACTGTTCTGCATTCTCATTTGTCTTCCGCCTTCCGATGACACCCAGTGCTACCAACTTATTGCTTTTTGGACACACATCCCCCTTTTTTTCTCATCCTCACCATTTCCCCTCCCCCCTCCATCCCTCCCTACCACATATTTAAAGGGATACGAAAGAGTAAGGCAAGTAAAACCATCATTTCCACTACTAATATTACACATTTCCATTCCTCTTTCCCCCACCCCATAACGTTCCATATTACCAACCTATTGCTTTTGTAGAGGCTTTCTTCCTCCTCCTCCTCCACCTTCCTCCTCCACCTCCTCGTCCCCACCATTCTCTCTCCTCCTTCCTCCCTCTTCCCTTTTCCCTGCAACTCATTTAAATAGAAATCAAAGAGCGTAAATGTCGCGATGTGGGTTAGATGGGGAGAATGGCTCATTTTGCTCAAACACAAAGGGCCGTAATAATATAGGTGGCGCTCCACAAGTGGAGTTATACTTTCAAGCACTTTCGCTTTATCCGACTCGATGTTATCAATATGGCGAACGTTGCAAGAAGGATTTATTTAAATCTGTTTGGATTCTTGAGCATGATTAGACCAACATTAGGTGCAGCTATGGTGTTTTCTTGCCTTATGATGCAAATTACTGCATACACCGTGCATAGCTTTATTTAAAAAAATGTGTTTATCATGTGATTTTAGGCATCAGCCATTATCTCATTAAATGAGCTTATGGATCATATTCCCATGCAAAGTGATTTCTTGATTGTAAAGTCCGAGTTGTAGCCCTATGTACCTGAAATTGAAATACTTTTTCAAAAAAAATTCTTTTTTATGCTTGCAATTCCCCGATAACCTATCGCCTTTCTATACTCTAATCCTGATTGGCAGTAAAATAAATTATACTCCAGTGAACAGTGGGTGTGTTTACTTAGTGTTTACTATATGAAAACTTATTTTATGTTGTGATTTGTATGATTGATCCGACTTAAACTTTAACCAATTACTTAAAGTGATATTGATATGAACGAAACATATTTACTGACAGAAGCAATAATATAATACAAACAAATTAGGTGGGAAATCTGAAACCAGGCAGGGATTGAGATTAAAAGTAGGTATTCAAAATTGATTTTGGAAAGTCGCTGTATAGACACTTAAATTAAGTTTTCCAATTGAAAGAACTCACTCTCCTAAGAATTTTGATACCAAATTTGTCTCTGTATCTCAATATTTGGCAAAGTTATGATCATCTGAATTTTCATGAGACACCACCGGTGTGTTATCACTGCAAACATGCGAAACTGTAAACACATTCTATTTAATACAGACAAAAAGCCTAAATTTTTTCAAGGGTTTAAATTATTAATAAGTGGTCTTTTATTTGAATCAAAAATGCCTCCACATTAAATTTCACTTTTTGACAAGGGAGACAAAAATGTAAAAATTTATCAGTTTTCACTGTCATCATAAAACATCAACAGATTGACTTGCAGAAGTAAGAAACACATCATTGTATTGGTTATTCGAAGGCCTATCCACAGAAGGATAAACGAAATGGTTATTTTCAAAATCAACAACCATATTGATGCTTAATTTAGGAGCAAAAAATGCGTAATTTCGCAAAATCGACATACACATACACATACAACAAATGACTTTCCGTAGCCCAGGCAAAAATATACCAAAATAAAGGTGAGTTATTCAATGTAATCCAAATATCAGTAAATTGTAATTTTGAGTCTGTGTGATCAGATCCATCTTGAAACGATATATAGGTGTTACTCAGCTCCCGCAGATCAGCGATTTTGGCCGTTAAAATGTCCGATAGTGACTACTGTGGGCTCATAATACGTGTATTAAAGTTATAACAGTAATTTCATGGAATTGAAAAATAACATTTGAAAGAGGTGTGATTTTCAATGATATTATTGGTATGTGGCATTTTAAGTTATTTTATTTTGGTGCTGAGCTACAGAGGAATAAGAACGGATCGCGGCAGTGCCGATAACCACCGCGATTTTTGCAAAAGGGAACAATGCAGTAATCTGGCATTTTGGAGAGAAAACTACAGTTTATTATGCGCAGCCGTCACTCCATGGAGCATCAGTATAGGGCAAATCAAGCGGTCACTTCCTGGATCGGCTGCTGTTTGTTTACCTCCAGTTATTGCGCGCCCCCTATCGGATTAAGGGGAAATAATTTCAGCAAAATGAGCCATTCGACTGACACTCTTTCGAGGTCCGCTCCCACAATCGACGAACACACACAAAAAAATACTTGCACTCTAAAAACTAAATAAATCAATTGCTTTGATTTTTAGCAGAACTGTAGGGCAGTTTAATTACAGGAATTAATGTAACAAATATAATTATAAATATAAATATCAATTCAAAGGCAACTGAATCTAACTAATGAAACTACAGCTTTCTATAAAGACTAACTTATTCACTCTAACTACTTGCAGGTCATATGAGTTAGATGCCAAATAGAATCCGCGCACGTGGCGACGGATATAACAGTTTAAATTCTATTAATTCAATGAGACATGTTATGATATGGACATTTCCTCTAGACACGCCATGGAGAATGCTTGTACAACCATGCGTTGTCTGGCGGTAGCTCTGAAACTGTCTTCAAAAGTAAGTAGAACGGTTCACTTTCATCAT
>OZ007577.1:47303383-47505883 GCA_963931925.1 Onchidella celtica | reverse complement strand
CATGCTATATCGTCAAAGAATGACACGACATTAGGTATGTCCTTCAACACTAATCTCATTAATCGTGCAAACGTCGCTGGCGCGTTCACCAACCCAAATGGCATGACCTTAAATTGGAATAATCCAATGGGCGTTTGGAACGCCGTGTATTGTTTAGACTCCTCAGTAAGCGGGATTTCCCAATAACCTTTCGTTAAATCTATCTTGGAAAACCACGTGGACCCGGCCAATGAAGCTATTAGTTCCTCCTGAAACGGAATAGGCTCCCTATCGCCTACCGTAATAGTGTTCAATCTTCGAAAATCAATACAGAACCGCACCGATCCATCAAGTTTTTTCACGAGGACGATGGGTGATGAATACGGCGATGTTGATGGTTCTATCACATCTAACTTCAACATTGACTCAACTTCCTTTATGACTCTATCTCTCGAAGAAAAAGGCAACGGATAGGGTCTAAGAAATACTGGCTTATCCGAAGTCAACTTTATTTGGTGCTGGATCACCGTAGTGCGACCCGGCAAATCCGTAACAACATCCGGGAATGACGCTAGCAGGGTCTTAAGTTCCCTACTCCTTGAACTCGTAAGGTCAGGGTTAATTTTAACGTCCCTGTAACCTTGTGTCGGAGTTAACTCCGGCAATTGAATTTGCAACTCTTGCTGCGCCTCGGTGTCGCTTACGTCACAGTCCGACTGGTCTACGACCCCCGTACAAGCAATAGAGAAGACACTCTCCTCTGGTTTCGTCTGTGCACACAGATACTCTGGTCTCTCATAAAATCTCTGTAGCATATTAACATGGAAAACCTTACTCGTTCCATCAATGTGGATAGCGTAATCTACCTTTGAAACAACTCGCTCAATAACATAAGGACCTTTCCATGTCATCAATAACTTATTATGGTCCGTAGGTAATAACAATAGGACCTTGTCTCCTGGCTTAAAAATTCTCAGTTTGGATCCTCTATCTTTATAGGCTTTTGCTCTTTTCGAAGCGATACCAGAAGCTTCTTCTGCTATAGTGCGCGCTGAAGATAATCTTTCTCTTAAATCAACAAGGTACTGAAACACCGAAATCTGCTCATCGTCTCCCGATGATGGCGACGTCATCATGTCCCGAAGAACATCAGTTGGACCCCTAGGACTACGACCGTACATCATTTCGAACGGCGAGAATCCCGTTGACTCCTGCCGTACCTCTCTGTACGCGAATAACACTGCAGGGATATATCTATCCCAATCTTTAGGGCGATCAGCAGCTACCTTACGCAGCATCGACTTTAACGTCGAGTTCAATCTCTCGCACATGCCATTAGCCTGCGGATGATAAGGGGTGGTAGTGATGGGTTGTATGCTGAATAAGCGGAACAATTCCTTCATCATCTCCGACGTAAATTGCGCGCCCCTATCAGACAGAATTTGCTCTGGTATTCCTACCCTAGCGAAAATTGCAAACAACGCTTCCGCGACTGCCTCAGACGTTATGGTCCGCAGAGGAACCGCCTCTGGCCATCTCGTAGCATTACATATGACCGTTAAGAAAAATCGATTCCCCCTATCGGTCGCTGGGTGAATGGGGCCAACAAGGTCTATCGAGACCTTTTTAAACGGTTCCGAGACCGTGGGGATCTTCTGAAGAGGAGCCTGGGGTGTACGACCCTTATGCGTCGTCTTTTGGCACGCACTGCACGTCTTACAATAGACTTGCACATCTCTGTGGATCGATGGCCAGTAAAAATTTTTAAGAACCCTTTCTTTGGTTCTAGCTATCCCCATATGACCCGCTAATGGGACATCATGTGCCAAATGCAATACTGTTGCGATCAGCAACGCTGGCACAACGACCTGCTTTAAAATGGAGGACACCGTTACATACTTACGGAACAGAATGCCCGCCTGAACAACAAAGGAGGACGACCCGTTCTTATATCTCCTCGTTTTCTCGGTTCGCGCTTCCCCAAAACATGGGTTTAATGATGGGTCCTCCCTTTGTAATCTCGCCAAGCGCTCTGGCGTGATATCTAGGTTGACCGCTGGCGTAGCCAAAGGTCTAATCTTATCTTTATCAGCTACCCGTCGACGTGTTTCGACCGCGGCGCAAAAGTCAATACCTTTTGATTGCGACCATGCTTGCACGTTCTCATCGGAAGGGGAAACTACCCGTGATACATTCCCAATGATGAGCTGGGCGCCTGGAAAACAACCAACGACTGCTTCGACTTCCCCGCTAAGGAAAGGTGTATCTATCATTATTCTTGCCATGGGTAATTTCTCAATGGCCCCCGAAAATTGGATGCACGGGACAGTCTCACCTGTAAGCTGTGAATCCCGAATGCAATCCCTATGCACTCCCACAACGGTAGATCCTGTATCTCGTAAAACCGAGACCGGTTCGTCCCCAACAAACCCCGGATAAACCCTAAGACCACCTCCTGTATGACATGAATTTATAACGGGGATCTTTCTCCCACAAGGTAAAACACCGGAAGATAATAACTTCTCACAACTGGGACACTTAGAATACTGTCCGCCTCCGTTGTCCGATGTAACACACGCAGCCGCATGATGATGAAATTTATTAGGGGAACATGGACTGGAGCTACTGTCCACGTTCGCCGCTATCCTACCTGCAGGGCAGTTCACGCTGATGTGATCTGCTCTACCGCAGTTCCAACACTTCGCGGCCCTACACTCGCGTGAAAAGTGACCCACGCGTCCGCAAGTCCAACACTCCGCTCCCTGTGCTGCACTAGGCCTGGGTCCCCGTGACCCATCGCGACCGGAACTAGAGTCCCTATGCCGTCGGTCATCGGCAAAGGTCACAACTCGCCCCCGGCCATTACCGCGACCTAGCCCTCCTGCTCGGTCAAACTTACCGGATCCATATGCAGGTGATTGGTGATAGCCCCTACGCTGCCCCTGGGCTTGCCCACTATAGGCACCACGCTGACGCGACCTGTCCCTAAGTCCTGCCGGCGACCCTTCGACAACGGCGACGTACCCAGCATCTTGGACGTACGCCCTGGCGACTGGTTTGGACGGATGTGCCGTACGGTATGCTTCCGCCAACTTAGACGCCTCCTGCACCGTCGCGGGTTCGTTCTCTTTCAGGAAAGCCACCAGATCTTTGTGGCACGACGCGTACAGCTGGTCACGGATCATTAGGTCTTTCAGTTTAGCAAAATCCGTGCCCACATGCGCCAAGTCTACCCAGTTCGCGAAAAACTCCGTTAGTCTCGCGACGAAGGCAGCAAAGTCCTCCCTGGTATCTGCACGTGCCCGCCTAAACTGCTCCCGGAAATATTCCTCGGTACGCGCAAATCGGCGAAGCAGCAAAGCCTTCAGCTTATCGTAATCTTGCACGTCTTCGCGCTGTAGCTCTTTAAAGTAGGTTAACGCTCGCCCCTGCAATAGCGACGCCAGGTACGTGGCCCATAATTCCTTATTTGCCCCCCATTGCAATTGTGCGTTCAGTTCGAACCTGTAAAGGAAGGCGTCTATGTCGTCCCTCCGGTCGTCGAACGTAGGGAGCTTAATCCTAACGCCACCTTTATTGTGTACCTGCCGCTCAACTGTTTCTGTTGGCGCATTCTTTTTGAGTTCTAATTCCGCGATTCTTACTCGCGCGTCTGTCTCCCGCTCTTGAGCTTCTATCTCCTTTAACCTTATCTCCTGCTCGTTTCCTTAGCCTGTCTCTCCTGTTGCTGAGCTTCTAACTCCTTTTCCTGAGCCTCTTTTTCTCGCTCTCTATCCTTAGCACGCTCATCGCGCATTTCTGCCTGCTGTTCTTTAATCCAGCCGCGTAGCTCCTCTCCCTCCAGGCCAAGTTCCTTACCCAACTTCATTAGTTGTTGGAGTTCCGCCATTTCACAGATTTATGGTTATGGTATCTATTATAAGACGACCAACCTGTCGGTATGATCACTAACGATACGACCCGAGACCTGAGATCACCCCAGATATGACAATACCCAGTTGTCTCAAATACAATTCAGAAATTTACCTTTACAGCACAACTAATTCTATATCTATAAAATGTATAGCACTATTAATTATAAAAGAAAATAGAAACGACAAGAATGAAGAAATACAGTAGAAGGACCACAAGTACGTCAAGGACAACGAACCAGACTAGGACAAAGCTTCTACAAAAAAAAAACTATAATGGAAAAAAAAATGCAACCTACTACGCCGATTACACTACACGGTACGAACAAGAACAGAGTCTGAAAAAAAAGAACGTATCTACAAATAGGGAAGAGAGGGACAAGAGAAACGTCTTCCTAAAACAACGAGGAAGATAGAACGCTACAATCTAAACAAAAATACAGGTCCCTACAGAACTGTTCACTGTGATGAACGAAGTTCCTAGATTAGCCCACCTCCCGAAGAGGATAAACTACGCTCACCACAGCAAACCCGCGCCACCGCCCGTATAATCGATTACGACAAAAACAGCAAAAACAGGGAAACAGACAGATGAAAAGACAGCCCTCAATCCAGGGCACAAAAATTTTGACTTTTACTTAACTTTTGAAATTTTGAGTAAAACTCCTCCCTTTAATCGGAGCTCTGGCTGCTCGTCTCCTCAGGCTGCACGCACACACTCTGGAAAGTTTAAATACACATTAATACCTATTCATAGCAATACATGCATCAATACATATTCATAAGTATACATAAATCATATCATGAAATTTCCATTCATCCCACGAACAAAGACAACACAAATTCCTACCACAACAGAAAAACAACTAGATATAACGAATACACAATGTCAAAATGACCACAGGTAAACAGGACGAGCCCCCAGTGTCACAAATCCCAGACTGGGAGATGTAATAAGTTATGACAGGACAACAATCACGAACAAACAAGTTAACACTTAACAGAACAATCCATCAGACTCACACATTTATTAAACATAATTATACAGATAATAGCGCAATTACATACATTATATTATTGAAATCAACTGCCGTACAACGGCCTTATTCTCACACCCACTCTCCCTCGGATCCACAATCCGGTAGTTACTCCTAAAGGCACTTCGGCCTCAGCCTCTCCCCTCAGGGTCTTAAGAGCACATTAATAATTTACTGGCACCGCAGTCTCTCAATATCACCCTCCTATTGTCATACACCTTAGCATTCCCCTAGCACCTCAGCAGGGCAATAACACATTATCATTTCAATAGACATTATCATTTCAATAGTACATTCTCCCCTCAACATGGCAATAGTGCATTATCACATTCACGCTCATATCTACGTCCCTGTCCGTGGCCTGACTGCCACGACTTTATGTGCCTCTACTGTCCTGCACTGACAGCCTCACTTCTGGCCTATGTGTGGCCTCCGGCCCTATGCTGGCCTATCCCCTGTGCTCATCGAGGTGGCTCTGCGGCCCGTCCTCGACACCTACAAGAATAACATTACATTGGTATAATGCCCTACCATTTCTATTCACTCCACCTCTCCTTACAATCCATGAAGCGTACACACACTAGTTTACCTTTCACTCACCACACATCTTACGGTAACACACCTCCATCGGAGTACACACTACTCACTCGCGCTACAAATCCATGAACTCACTTTCATCTATCGCTCATGGCGCACATTGCTATATCCAATATCAAGGACTTCCACATTCCTCACATATACTTATTTACATCATGGTAATAGACGGATATAATATAATACATCAATCATAATAATCAATCAACATTCTACATACCAGTCATCACTGGAAAGACTCTCTCACTAGTCTTCTCGACTGCTTCCCTTATGTCCGCCCGATGGGCTCTTATTCACAGGTCCGTTCCGTAGGACCTTCTAACTTGCAGTGATAGTAATACAGCGCTTTCGCCTCCTTCAGACCCCCCCCCACTACTCACGACAGCACGCTTATCTTACTTGTCTACCGTGAGCCATTCTTACTCTACACCCGCTCTGTAGCAATCCCCTTAATTGCACTCACTCCACTCGTGACAACGAGGAATGATAGAGAGACAAAGAAGAAATAAACAAAGAGGGAAAGAAAAAAGAATATACTCTGGAAAAAGCAAGACAAAAACCAAAAAAAACCGATGCCGGCTGAGACAGGTGATTACACAATGATCCACGGCAAACACTTCCTCCATTGTTGTAAAGCAGCGGTTCCCCCACCTCTCCGGCCAGGCGGCTACAACCCACATGTTCCAGATTAAAAAAAAATAATATCGTGTTGAAGCTATTAAAAAAAAAGGCATCTCATCTCCAACAGCTTGAGATTTACACTATTATCTCGATATCCTTATCTTTAGACTCTTCATTCAAAATGTGAGGACCCCAAATTTCTGATCGGTCTTTTCGTCTTTCATTGACATTTTGGCCTATCGGGTATTTATTTTTTGTTGTCTTAATGTGGATGTCTTTTCCCTCTCTCTTCTTCTTCCTGTACATGAAATTTGTGCAGTGCCATTCAGTAGTCTGTTTCCTATATTCATAGATCTTTTTACCTATCCAACATTCCCACAAAGAATGGCAAAAAGAGTCTGAAATTAACGTATTTTCAGCTTAGACCTTTAAGACCTTTTCTTGTCTGTTATTTTTTGTTTTGTTTATAAAAAGCATCTTCATCTACCATCGGGCATCTCTTACTTATTCTCTCTCTCTCCTGTCTCTTCCATCTCCCCTCGATATCAATGTGAATCTCCCTTCTCATTACAAATTAATTAAGTATTAGACCTCATTCATTAGCCGTACGCCAGTAAAATCATCTAACGCCAGCCTGATTTAACATCCGAACAACAGGTTTTTCATTGGCCATGATTACATTTCATTCAAAAGATCATTCTTGCAAAATACAAGAGAAAAATACTTTAGTATTCCATGCAAACATGAATTACTCCAAATATTGAAGAGAAACTGAATAAGTATTTAAAAGTTTAATTAAACATCCTTTGGCTATAAAGTGCATCATGTAATAAAATTTTGTAATTTCTAGTTCTTATTAATCTTTTGCCCTATCTGATCTTTATAAAGTCTAAAAGTGTGAATTAAAACATTATTTGGTCCCCTCTCATGATATTTCTTCGGCTATGTTTTGAAATTTTGCAAACTGAACAAAACATGATCATTTATGCTCTGTATCAATACAAGTGTACAAATTTAAACAGTTCTAAAGGCATACACTGGTTGTTATGAATGTTTGCTATCATAGAAAATTGTATTAAAGCTAGTTTTCGTAATTAAATTTGATCTTTTTGGCGGTTTTCTACCTTCCACCCCTAAATAAGAAATACGCAACTCAGCACATTTCAGGGGCATTCAGAAATTTTTTTAATAATAGTGGCAAATCCCCATAGTGGGGGGGGGGGGGGTGTTTCGCTCACTGGCCCACAGACTACAAGTTTGCATTCTGTTGTTTTGTTTTGACACTTCTACCGGTTCCATTACGTTTTCTTGAAAAGTGAACAGCTGCATCAGAAGATTTCAGATTTTCGTAAAAACGGAGATAAGAGGCTTAAGCTGGCTTTTCATGTGTACTTCATAAAATCATGAAGTCGTGAAATAGGATGAATGTTTTCATGTTTACGGAAACGCTGTCTGTACACATGGAAACTCTTTTTTTTTTCTACTACTTGATGAATTTTTGCCGTTTCCGTCTCGGTACACATGAAATCTCAGCTTTACAGTATCAAGGTTTAAGAGGTACAGGCGGGATACAGCATTACTCTGCCAGACAGAACATTTAACGTGGGGAGGGTGGGGGTGGGAGTGGGGGTGAGGTCCTTCGGATTAAACAGAATTTGAACTGCAAAGGACTCATAGGGGGGATACTGTGTCCTGATGGGACATTCCCAGCCAACATTCATATGGAAATCCGACGTAGATTTGTTTAGGATTTCCGAAGGGTTGGTAGGATTACCGTAGGGGAGGATTCCCCAGATCAAACCAACGTCGACGCGATGTCGTAACCAGCAATTCTACGTAGGAACGATGTCATTCTCATGTGCAAACTTGATGTCAATCCTCTTTGCCGGATTTCTTTAGGGTTGTTGGCTGAGTTATAGATAAGATAAGGGGGAGAGAGAGACTGGTGCAACAAGATCAACATACAGTTCTGTTGCAAAAAGTCTGGTCCCGTTTGATTCTGTGCCGACAGGCATCAAAAACCTTTTCTTTGATGTAAAGTGAGCACAGGTGGCGGGACGGCGCTGTACCCTGGAGGAAGAACCTTATCTGACAACCAGTGGAGCCCTTATCGGAATGACCCATCGCTTTCTCTTACTCCCTTGAAGACTGGCCAGCCGCCTTTTGCTGTGATTTAGGGCCACTCACGGCTTGTTGCCTTCTGGGGGTTTGAGGGAGGGGTTGGTGGCAAAAGATGCATGAATACTGTATGAGCACTGCCAGGTGTTGGAAGCGAGTGCTGGGGGCTGGGGGCTGGGGGCTAGCTCGTGTTGTAATGTGCTGAAGGACGGGGGCGGGGCGGAGGGAGCTGTGTACTGGGGAAGGGCGAGGGAGGGGTGGAATTGAGGACTGGGGGAGGGGCGGCGCTTTAGACAGAAGTGGAAAGAGAAAAATTAAAATGGAGGAGACAGATTGAGAAGGGAAGAAAAATGATGGTGAGAAAGAAACTACAAGAACTGAGCAGAGAAAGCGAGAGAGACAGAGAGAGAGACAGAGAGAGAGAGAGACAGACAGACAGAGAGAGAGACAGAGAGAGAGAGGCAGAGAGACAGAGAGAGAGAGGCAGAGAGACAGAGAGAGAGGCAGAGAGACAGAGAGAGAGACAGAGAGACAGAGAGAGAGAGAGAGAGAGAGACAGACAGACAGAGAGAGAGAGAGAGTGAGAGAGAGACAGAAAAAGACAGAAAGAGAGAGGAACTGATACGAGGAGAAGATGAATGTGGCATTGGAAGAACGGGGTGGAGGTGGAGGAGATGTGGAGACAAAAAAACAATTCAAAATAAGCAAAAATAAAAACGGCACTTTTCATGACTCAATTATCCCATGGGAGGATGAAAACAAGAACTCTGCCAGCCTCTTCCCTTCCCCTCACCCCCGGGACCTCTGACACCAATCTAGAACAAGTTCGCCGTTGAATTGACCTACAATAAAAAGGACCTGGCTGTTCAGAACTTCTGCATTCAAATTTGCCCACACAATAAGAAATTATGACAGATTTCCCACAATATTAAACGCCCACTTGTATAGCATTAAACCTTAGTTCATTTTTGTTCTGTCTTTAAGTATGTAGAAGAGACACAACAAATGCAACACTTTGACACTTGTTTAAAAAGCGTTGTGGCCACAACGTCAGAGTGGGAAACACCGTTTTAAATCGGATTTGCCACCCAACACCTTTTCTCACAATCTCATAAAGACAAATGTTTGAGATAAAATCCCTTTACACACGGAATCACAAGATTCAGGCACTTTGCAAAATCATCCTCATATTGCATTTACAAACCCAGCTCACAAACCCTATGGAAATCCGACGTAGGATTGACATCAAGTTTGCTCATAGGAATGACATCCGTCCTACATAGATCAACAGGTTGTGACATAGTGCTGACATCGGCCTGACATAGGAAATCTGCCCCTATGATAATCTCATCTATTCCATAGAAATCTATGTCGGATTGATGTAGGGATGCTGGTTGGGAAAAGACAACAACAACAAGTAAAAAACAACAACAGAAAAACAAACTCTTAAAGCCTCAAGTCCCATATTTAAAACCTTCTACTTTATTACTGGGCAACAACTTACAGCATGACCTCCTTAACCATTGGGAAAAAAACCCAACTAAAACAATTGCATAATATTTCTATAAGAAACTTATTGTAACAATAAAAATGAACAACTTATGTATTTATTTACTTAATTTTGCATTTGGACAAAAGTCTCAAACAATGTAAAAAAAAAAAATGAAAAAAACTCCCTAAAAAATAAGACAGATTGTGACTTCAGTTCTTGTTTGTTCTATCTCCATTTTCTGAAAAACTGGAGATCTTTTAGTGTGTACAAGAGGTATAACAAATGCACTTTGACACTTGTATCAAATGCGTTGTGGCACTTATCAAGCTGTTTCACAGTTCTGATTTACTCTAACTCCCTATCATAATGCTAATGTGTCATTTGAGAAATAATGACCTGTTGGAACCATTTCAATCTGCTTACAGAAGTAACCACATTACTGAAACTGCACTATTAAGAATCATGAATGACATATTAGTAAAGGCAGATTCTGGAAATATTACTCTGCTAAATTTGTTGGATCTATCAGCAGCGTTCGACACCATCGATCACGAAATCCTGCTCAGAAGGCTAGAAACATCCTTTGGAATCAGAGGGGTCGCCCTTAAATGGGTCGAATCTTATCTGTCAAATCGCCACCAATTTGTTGTAACCAACAAAATAAGATCTTTTTCCTATGCGCTTCAGTATGGCGTACCACAAGGCTCAGTGCTTGGTCCTATTTTGTTTACTATCTATACTATTCCACTTGTACATGAAATAAAGAAATTTAATTTACAATATCATTTCTATGCTGATGATACCCAGCTCTACAGTTCTGCCTTGCCATGCGATGTTGACAGCCTTCTGCAGCAGGCTGGAAACTGTATAACAGAAATTAAAAGCTGGATGAACCAAAACAAACTGGCTCTAAATGAGGATAAAACTGAGGTTATTTTATTAGGCCGTGAGCGGGTTCTGCAAGAAGTGGGCAGAACTGAGATGATAATTGGCACTAATTCAATAGAAATTTCAAAAAAAAGTAAAAAACCTAGGGGTTTACATTGATTCAAATCTTTCTATGTCATCTCAGGTTAGTCACCTCATTCGCATTCTATACATGGAAATCTGGAAAATCGGTAAAATCAGACATCTTATTTCGACTGAAACTGCGGCTGTTTTAGTAAATTCTTTTGTACTTTCAAAGCTTGACTATTGCAACTCCCTTTTGGCTAGAATTTCACAAAAAAATATTAGAAAACTCCAAATTGCTCAAAACAATGCAGCGAGACTTGTTTTGAAGAAAAAGAAAAGAGATTCAGCCCTGCCACTTCTGCAGAGTTTGCACTGGCTGCCAGTCGAGAAAAGAATAATGTACAAATTGTCATCCATTTGTCACAAATGTGTCAATAATACTGCTCCATCGTACCTAGTTGATTTAACTGATTACTATGTTCCATCTCGTCAACTAAGATCATCATCTGACACTACAAAATTGAAAGTACCTAAAATGACTCTGTCCACTGTAGGAGAAAAGTCCTTTTCATTTCTTGGCCCTACCATCTGGAACACTCTTCCAAAGACAACCAGGGAAATTAATGACATTGGTTCTTTCAAACGCCATCTGAAGACCCATTTCTTTCAGACAAACTAGGCTAGATGTTTTTCAGCAGCAACAAGAGTAAATATTTTTGAATTTCTTTTGTGTATGCGTGTGTGTGTAAGAGTTTGTTAAAGCGCCCAGAGCTTGTCATCGACGGGGTTGGGCGCTATATAAATGCAATATATTATTATTATTATTATTAAAGCAGCAAATGCATAACATTGAATTTCTCAGTTGTGCAAAAGTGGAGTTGGAAGAAAAAAGAATTAAGGTCGTGAGATGTCATGATAGACTTTGTCATGAATGTACATGAATATAAATCAGACTCTTACGTAACTTAAAATGATCACAGCCGTACGACTTTGTACAGCAATTCCATCATATCTAATTAATATTACTAATAGTTCTCATCATTTCATTTTGAAAGGTTAGAATTGGCATCTATGAGGATTTCTGAGGAAAAATGATCATTTTCAAAGATTTCTATCCAAATCATAAATATGATGTTGGCAATGTCCAGAAGGGATCATTTATTAAATAGGATTACCAAGGTTCCCAATGCGAAGCTAACGATGTTTCAAATGAATGAACTATTAGGAATTAATACTGAGTCAATCTCTTACTTAAAACAATTTTTGGCAAAATAATGGATAAATCAGTGTTGACAGTGTTAGGGGTTGTATGAATACTTTCCAAACATAAAGCACGGATATTCATTGTGTCTCAGAGGAATTTCTCTCTAATACAGCCTGCATGATTTTTTAAATTTATAATGGCAGTTCATACTTCATTTCACTTTGATGGATTCCTACAATGTACTGCCTTTAACTTACATTACAACTGTAAGAAATTCTCCCTGAAGTTACATTTGAATTCAAAGTAAATGTACACAAAGAAATGTGAGCAAGCCTCAATAAATTACATAAAAATCCGAACAGAGTACTGAATTATACATGGAAATATCTTTCCATAAATACATGTATGTTTTAACTAACTGGTCACACAGATATAGGCCTACAGATGTATATATTATACTGATTGGATCACAGATGAAATGGCAATGCTGGAATCAAGTATCACAATAATGAATGGTTAAAAGGAATTCTGACAGAGGAGACTGTATCACTGACATCAAGTCATCAAGTGTAACATGCAGCAGAAATATTTTTTTAAAAACCCATAAAACCCCCAAAAAACAAATGAACAGATCGGCCATATTTCCCTGTGAAGGGACTCACAAGTGGGTGGCCATTCTATTGAATGTTTTTTTTTCAAACTTTGTTACAGGTGCCTGGGGAAGATCTTTGATAATTGAAAGCTTGCCTATTTTCCCTTGTTGGTGATTTGTCGGTTCATTTCTAACTTGGAGCTTTGCAATATACCTTTTTTTTTTTGCCACAGTTCAACTTTGTTCCCAGCCGTGCTACCAAACTATACATTTTCTGTTCTTTTTTTTCTTTAAACATTTTTGTGTGTTTTGTAACTGACAACAAGGAAATGCTGATTTGTGTATTCTATCAATGAGTGGGGCAATAAAGAATAGTTTGAGAGTCATTCAATGTAAAATGGTGCTTTTGCTACACAAGAAATGAGGTAAGTTAATAAAAACAACAACACATTATTTAATTTGCATAATTATAAAATATACTAATCCTATATGTAAATACATCACACAATATATTTGGCAGCAGATGTCATTATTTGCATAAAACTCAAACTAGGCACAAAAGAAAACATGTATCATGGATGCTCTTTTGGCTATCACATCTCACAAACACAATATCAGTACAAAATAAACACTGACAATAGATCTGTACCTGACTACATGAAATACTTGCTGTATGCTGGAGTTAGTACTGTAAAATGAAACTGCAAAATCAATGGTGAATGGAATCTGTGAATAATATTGTATAATTCTCACACTGGCTGTAACACAACTTTAAACCGCATCACATCAGCATAAAACACATGCTTTGGCAACAAAATAATAATATATTTTCTACATCGTATTTCTTTCCCATAAAGGTTAAAGCTTCTCACCATTTTTGGTCGCTATCTCTCGTCTTCACTCACCTTTGGCTTGTACAACATTAAAACATTCCAAAATCACTCAATCAATGCTTGTCTTTTATCTAAAAAAAAAAAAATGACCCAAGACACAACAGGCAAGTACGAAGGTAACAAAGTCAGCAATGAGATTCAGCAGTACAAATGAAATCCAATATAAACTATAAAATACAAAATATATCCACTTATGGGAGGATCATATTCATAAGAAGCATGCAGGAAATCTTAGGTCTGACTCAGACAGGGTAAGGAATTGCCACCATATACATGATAGTGCATAAAACAGAGCATGCACTTATACAGCCAAAAAAGGTATATATATTTCAAATCCAGTTCAAACATCTGCTGGAAGACAGTGTGTGATCTTGATACACACTATAACACCAAAAGGTGCTGTAGAAAGAAATGGGCACTGTTTAGTCTGCACTGCCTAACTTGACACTTGCGTATTTCAGTTTTAGCTTTGCTGGTGGGCTTTGAGAGTCAGCGTGATCAAACCATCATGCGTGATTTAGTGACTATGAAGATGTAGCAGAAGAACATGTAATTTATGGCTGATTAAACATGTGACAATACAATGTGAAAAATCTTTGCAGCTATTATAAACCCATTCACACATTATAGAGCAATAAATGTGTCCATCCTTGAGATGACGGTTACCGTCCTATGAGAGCTAGGACAATGTTGTTATTCCTTATCATGTCTGTCTCAAGCCTGGAAGCACTAAGACGATAATGATATTACTTCAAACTTACATAAAAGAAACAAAAACGCTTGAATGAATTATTTTCACAGTTCAGTACACAATCATCAACATTTGAGCAATATATCAATGCGAGAGCTATGTAGAAAGAAACAATGAGACAAATACATATAATATATGTATAAAAACAACATAAACTTGTTAATTATGTAAACTGACAGTTTCCTGTGAGTCCTTCACACACATGTCCACATAAAAGAGACAACAGTAAAATGGCTGACATAAATTTTCTAATGAAACTGTAATCATTTGGTTCCGCTTTAAAGCTCATACCATTTATTTGGCACAAGGACTGACTTTTTCCACTGTGGGAAAATGTGAAGTTCCATGAAGAATAAAATGATCCTGATTCCATCAGGTTCTCGCAAAATGTTACTTTACTACACTCTTTCACAAAACCATAGGAGTAAAATTCACATGACTCTTTTGTGCCAAATATTCTACAAACTCCTTGAAGGAATTTTATTTTTTCTACTGATTAAAAGGGAGTACAATATTTCAAATGTGCATTTATGTGATTATCAAAATGTTTATAGGATAAAGATTTCCTTTCACGTGAAGCAGTTTTTGTTCTTTCTCTGTAAACTCAGGTTGTCTGCATTTGTGCGGACGCATGACAAGGGCCGCAGCGCAGTGTATGTAATTCACTCATAATGTAAATTGGCACTACTGTTTCATGACAAGTTATTGAGGACTAGCCAGTATAGAATCACACTCACATATCTGGATAAAACATGAATAAAGTTGTCAGAATGCTCCGTGTATATGTGTATTAAATTCTTGTAAATATATGTACATATATGTGAAATTTTTTACCATCTGCAGGGAATGCTGGTCACAGAAATCAAAGAATATCTGGCAGGATACAATGGACGGCATGAATGGACAAATTTAATGCTGAGAAAATACACTTCTCCTATGCAGATGAAATGTACACAATCACCGAAATAAAAGAATAAGATGCTTATTAGTTTGTTTCACTGACTCCATCAAAAATTCTTATGTTGATCATACACATTGTTACGAAGCTGAAAAGGGTGATAATCCCCTCCATCAGCAGCATCAAATCCAAATTCGATAATACCTCACTAGAAGTCTACTCTAGATTCCTATAATATTATTATACTTCTGACCCACTAACAATCTAAGTACTAATTATATATATCTCAGATCTGGTCTGCCTACTATATGTCACTCAATACACTAATATGGTCTCTGGCGACAATGTCATCTTAGCTATTTGTGCCTAACGCTTATAATAATCGAGCCCGTCAATACAAACTGACGTAGTTAAGTCTAGAGATCTACTCTAGGATGGGCTGGCAATGTCCGGCCTCATCCAGACAAATCAATCACAATTCACAGATGTGTATGCCATACATTCATACTAGTTGCAAGTCTATATATATCTTTATCTTGCATTCTTGGGTAGCACTCCTAGTATATGCGACAATCCTGTCATACTGGATAACTTATGTTCAGCTCCTCGTTCATTGTTGAGTCATCAATAGACAAACACTTACGATTATTCCCTGGTGGGAAACCAGGGAACGATGGACAATAGCGGTGGGCATATCTCATTCAGGCATATGGATTCATCTCAAATGTCTATAGTGGACTAGACATGAAGTCGTACAAAGCTTTATGATTCTTCAGGCAGAATCGTGCCGACGCCTGCACAGATTGGAGTTTTCTGTATGGAGTGCAGGATATATGTCTAGGCTGACTTTTATACTGTCTAGCCACCTGCAACTACCGTCCAAATCCCTAGATTTCATTGGTGCGGTCAGCTCCGAGCTGAGCTCGCAGTATAATTTATTCTATTGTATAAGTCGGTTACGGCCTTGCACTAAGACAGACAAGGTCGTCTTCTAAATAGGTTAATAACAATTAAATCCAAAAATCTTACTAACTTGACTCAGCACAATTCGTGCTTTCACGAACTACTGAATGTCAAAATCAATTACAACCACCTCACACCCTCTAACAATGCTATTACTCCCGAACTGGAGATATTCTGCCATCCCTAGTTTACCTACACATATTCCTTAACCATTTGGAAGGAAAAAAAATGTTTCAAAACAAACTGTTCACAAGAACAGCTCAAGGACAAATTACGCTGGATCTAATCAACAACATCGTAAAAAATTAACTCATGCACTCGTGACCTAGCATGGCATTTATGAACTTAATCTGTTCTTGACACATCCCCCACCCCAGTGGAAATTTTAAGAAAAATTTACACGATAAGATATAAGAAACTCCAAAGTTATTATGGTGGGGCTTAAGTACTAGCGTAGAAAAGTGAGCCCTAAGATTGAGAAAAAAAAATTTAACTAAGAACGTGCCAAGTGGATGGACACAAACTACACAATTATTGATGCAACGTTCTGTAGAATCTGATCTATCGAAATATATTGTCACTTGATCCAATCATACTTCTCATGAACATTTATAATAATGATATTTATCTCAGTGTATACTCCTGAATTAAAGAATACTATATTCACACAGTGACTCCTAATTGAAGAAAAATGCTCAGACTTATTTAGTCAACATACATTGATATATGAATGCACATTTACAAACACTACTTATGAAGTAAAATATTGTGGTATCCAATGACAGCAGTAGCTCTGGTAGCTTGGTTTGCCATGTCTCCATCTCATTGACCCGCTGACAAGGGCGTCAGGTTTGTCAGAAGTTCAGGTCACAGTCCGGAATGACGCTGGTGGAAAGAGGATGTTCACAAGAAAAAATGTAAAAATTGTTCATAAAGAAGTGAACAAGATAATGTGAATCCATCCACTGTCCAGAATTGAGGGGGAAAAGCACTATCCAACCCCAATACAAGACAGACTCAAATAGGATAAAATTTCTGGTCCATCACAACTACAAATTTCGGTATAGTTAAGCTGAAATAAACGTCGACAAGATAATTAGCCTGACGTACTCTTTCAAAATCGGCGTAGCGCTCGTCTTGATTTAAGAATTATATAGCGCTTCTCGCATTGAACAATAATCTAAATCTCAATTAAATAAAATTACACTTTAATCTATTTCTAATTATATCCAATCCGGGATAGATGAGGTGCCACCAGGCGATAGCAGTTAATTTAATGCGCCGTTTCCGTACGCAAGCCATGCACACGTCAAGTGTCACAGTCATCTCGGTATATAGTCATAATCAGTTGCATTTATTATTCAAATTCAGTATTGCGGTAGCTAATCCACTGGCCTATGGAAAGCTAAAGACATAACCGGTTGTATAAAAAAAAATCTCCACACTTCTTCTCAACTTCTCAAACCGCGCACACGCAGTGTCCTCTGTTACCACTGCAAAAACTCTCAAAACGCGAACACGCAGTGTCCTCTGTTACCACTGCAAAAATATTCTCTCTCTCTCTCTATCTCAACAAAGCAGTGTCCCAGTTATCACTGTCAAAAATTATCTCTCTCTCAACGCGACGAATCAAAATATCTCTCTCTCTCACTATACCACGTGTCTTTTATAATGACATTACCTCAATACTGATACGAACAAGTCCCATGAGACAATAAACTCTTTGCTCCTCGGGCGGCCGCACAGCCGAAAATAACACCAATATTCACCACATATCCCTACTCAAAAAAAAGTCACCTCCCTAAGCAGCCTAGTACTGCCCTCTCAGGGGCTCGTCAATATAAAGACGAGATCGGTTATACATAACGCTTAATAAGCTCCATAGAACAGGCAGCATGCTAACTGCACGGGTTCCAACAATTCAATAAAAATCCTTACTCAAGCAGTGTTGCTACTGTACAACATAGGAGGATTAATTAACCCTCACTCCTTATTAACCCAGATTACTCATGAACTCACTCACCGTGTCACAACACGTGAACGAATTCAGGTATGCAAGAAAAATTAAGTACAAACAAAAAAGGTAAATACGATATAACGAATGTATAAAAAAGGTTACATTAGAAACAAGACGCAAGACTTAAAAGCAAGACGAACGATAACAGACCCTACAAGTCCTAACTCATGTACAGATAGTTGTAAGAAGAAGACAAGAGAGACATCTTCCTAAAGAAATGTGAGGAAGCAAGAGAAACGCCACAATCTATACGAATAATGGATCCCTATAGAACTATTCACAGTATAGCAAATCCCCCCGAGTTATCAATAGCCAACGATACACGTTCTGTACCCGATTGAAAAAGAACATATGCTAATCTATGATCCCATCCAACCTCCCGCGCCTAAACTAATGAACATGCAAAAAGAGAAAAAGCCTGGAAGTACCGAGGAAGGAAAGTACATTAACCTCCACAAAACTGACAATCAGATGGTTCACTTAACTTTTATTAGAGGAATTCAGATGGTGATGTCCTCAATCCATAGCTCGTTCCAAGTCCAAAAAGTGTCGTATTTCTGTCACAGGTAGATATCTAAGGTGAATGGTGTCCCTCGCCGGTGTCGTCGGGTCAATGGGATGATCAGCTCGTTATATGAAATTGAAACAAAATGTGATAATGCAAATTGAATATAACCTATCTGTCTCTTAATCTAAAGTAAAAAGGACCTGAAATCACAATGTCATAACAGTACAATATGAAATAGCTAACCAATATGCAATAGATATATCTAAGGGTAAGTCTTTCAATAGGTTTTAAGAATAATGTTGTATCTAATTGGCATGGCAAGATAAAGGTTCTTTAGGGGGTCCCTCTCCAGTGTTACGAAGCTGAAAGGGGTGATAATCCCCTCCAGTGTTACGAAGGGTGTCAGATTCTTCTGGGACCATAGTCGAAGTCCCCTCGAGTGTTACGGGGCTCGACTAAAGTCCCCGCCAGTTGTTATGACTTGGGTTATATGGGGAAGGATGTGCCCTCCGGTGTTACAGAGAGGGTCTTCTCAATGATGGTATTATGACTGCATTTAAATCGAGAGGTATTTAATATCTAATCTTTCGTACCATGCCACACACTAAGAACAATCTGAATAAGTTTCATAAACAGACCTGCAGGGCCACAAATTTAATTACATTAATTACCCTAACAATTTTGTCTAGATCCATTATATAGTAAAGACAACATCAGCAGCATCAAATCCAAATTCAATAATACCTCACTAGAAGTCTACTCTAGATTCCTATAATATTATTATACTTCTGACCCACTAACAATCTAAGTACTAATTATATATATCTCAGATCTGGTCTGCCTACTATATGTCAATCAATACACTAATATGGTCTCTGGCGACAATGTCATCTTAGCTATTTGTGCCTAACGCTTATAATAATCGAGCCCGTCAATACAAACTGACGTAGTTAAGTCTAGAAATCTACTCTAGGATGGGCTGGCAATGTCCGGCCTCATCCAGACAAATCAATCACAATTCACAGATGTGTATGCCATACATTCATACTAGTTGCAAGTCTATATATATCTTTATCTTGCATTCTTGAGTAGCACTCCTAGTATATGCGACAATCCTGTCCTACTGGATAACTTATGTTCAGCTCCTCGTTCATTGTTGAGTCAATAGACAAACACTTACGATTATTCCCTGGTGGGAAACCATGGAACGATGGACAATAGCGGTGGGCATATCTCATTCAGGCATATGGATTCATCTCAAATGTCTATAGTGGACTAGACATGAAGTCGTACAAAGCTTTATGATTCTTCAGGCAGAATCGTGCCGACGCCTGCACAGATTGGAGTTTTCTGTATGGAGTGCAGGATATATGTCTAGGCTGACTTTTATACTGTCTAGCCACCTGCAACTACCGTCCAAATCCCTAGATTTCATTGGTGCGGTCAGCTCCGAGCTGAGCTCGCAGTATAATTTATTCTATTGTATAAGTCGGTTACGGCCTTGCACTAAGACAGACAAGGTCGTCTTCTAAATAGGTTAATAACAATTAAATCCAAAAATCTTACTAACTTGACTCAGCACAATTCGTGCTTTCACGAACTACTGAATGTCAAAATCAATTACAACCACCTCACACCCTCTAACAATGCTATACTCCCGAACTGGAGATATTCTGCCATCCCTAGTTTACCTACACATATTCCTTAACCATTTGGAAGGAAAAAAAATGTTTCAAAACAAACTGTTCACGAGAACAGCTCAAGGACAAATTACGCTGGATCTGATCAACAACATCGTAAAAAATTAACTCATGCACTCGTGACCTAGCACGGCATTTATGAACTTAATCTGTTCTTGACACACATATCCACCCACTTCCCCCGGCATGGCGGCTGAGTGTGTCCACGCGTGAATATTTGTTTTTTTTGGCATGGCAGCCGAGCAGCCCCTCTCACAAAGATCAACTGTAATGCAAAAAGAAAAGATTAACCTCTAGGGAAAATAAAAAAAAACATGGCCTATTGAACTTCCAACGAAAGATGAATGAAGTTCAAAATTTTGTACCAGCATAAGTTCATCCCTCATGTGAAACAAACCAATACTGCAGTGCAAAGGCAAAGTGATGTAACTGACAGGGTCACGTTTCTCTACTTTATCATTTCTATAAGTTTGTCTCACACATAATTCTCATATGTAAAAGGCAGACAGACGTTTCCGCTGCCAGAATAATTTCTAGTGTGGCAAACTCATAAATAAAAGCTACGCCGTACAAGTTTTTTTTGTTTTCCTCAAAACTATAAAATAAGCACAAACCTCACTCTGCCTTTGCAGGGCACAATAGCTGAGGTCTGGTAAGTCTGACTATCACCTCTGATTCAGTTCTGTCACAGTGAAAACATACCAGACAGTAAAAATTTGATAATGCTGTATAAAAACTGTTCAGGTGCGGAAAAAGTAATGACACACTTCCTTGACTTTCAATCAGATATTCCAGCACAGTTTCCAACAAAAAGTATAGTAAAGAACAGGAAGCATCTGTATCCACTATCACTAAAAGGTCTGAATTCCGTTGTATACCAAATAGTCAAAAACATTTGCACAAAATTTTAACTGGAGCTCAAATGGAACAATCATTGGTTAATTAAGTTCAATACTGTAACATTATTTGGACTTATTTTAGTTTGATTTTTTAAAGAGGTATGTATTTCACCTTTGGCCCCGTTTTGTCAGATCCAATCACATAAATTATGACTTTTGAATATCCCCCTAAATACCATTTGTCTATAGTTTGAAAATCATATTCATGCAGCATTACACATAATTCAGATATAGATTTGCTGGACGTAATGCTTTCATAGGACTTCTGAATTCTTTGAGGCAAGAAGCATACAAAAATCATGCCTTGGATACAATAATGGACACCTGTCGATGGAATGAATAAGTGAACCATTAGAAAGAAAAATCTAGATATGTAATATCTGGATAACTCCCATCAACAGCAAGAACACTAGAATAAGTGAGAGATGTCATTTTCCATGCTGTCTATTCCAGTAGTATGGATTGCGTAATATCATTACCAAAATAGATGTAGCAGAGAATGTTAACAATTCTGAGGGATGAACACTGAACTTAGATCAATGGCTGATAAAACTCCCTTTGCTATCTCAAGTATCTAGCTCTTCAAACATCTTGAGTACAACTGTTCTACAGAAGAAACTAGGCAGCAGTGATGGCCAGCGGCTGGTTACGGCTAACAGGTGCAAAGGAAGCCAGGTGTTGTCTGTATGCTGGGGTCACTAGGTCAGCTGCCTTAAGACACTGTGACACAGAATATTCATTTGGCCTCACTGGATCTGAAATATATATATAAATAAATTTTATCACTGACAAAAAGAACAGACTTTATGACAATGACATGAATCTATAGGACTAAAGATAAAGTGATGTACATTTTTTTTTTTTAACTAACTTCCAGCCAGTTTTCTTAAATCACGGCCCTTATATCGCACACTGTGAAATCTGATGATCAGTTCTAAGGCTATGGATGAGACAGCATTATGAGATGTAGAAAAACGTCAAATTATTGGATATGCAAATGACAAAAGGTCTCAGAGTAATTTTCTTGTGAACTGGTTGTTTCCATACAATGAGCCGCTCCAAGCAGCTTGTAGCAGTTAATCAATTAAAATGGATGTGTTGAAAATTTCACAAGAGAGATGTCTTTGTAAAAATGTAAGTTTCATTGCCAGTACTGGAATTCCTGCCTTCACAATGTTTTGGCTTTAAATACCCTTGACAAGTCACTGCTGTGCTGATATGTCTGTGTACCTTGCCATGTTGAAGCATCATGAGCAATGTAAGTGACAGCTGGTACACAGTACTGGGCAACTCCGAGTTCATCTGGAGCATTGCAGTTACTCATCCAGGTGGGGAGGACTACATGTTCATAGTGCTGGGAATAGACAGATGAATAGAAGGGTGGATGGATGGATGGATGGGTGGATGTATGGATAGGGGAATGGGTGGATGGATGGGTGGATGAATGGAAAACAGACAGGTGTTTTTGGAGCAGGAAGAGATAAATTGGTGCAAGACAGATGTACGAAAGGGTTTGCAGGGGGACTGATGGAGGGATGAATAAATAGATAAGCAGTTACACAGATGAATAAACTACAAGTACCAGGATAGATAAATACATTATGGATGTATGGTCAAATGTAGGATAGCTAAGTGAATGCACTGATGTCCAAGTGACATACGATGGATAACAAAAGCTGTCTCACAAAGAGTAATTTGCTTTACAAGTTGGTAAAATTAAGCATATAAAATCTGGTTCAGCTAAAAATATACCATTTACAAATTCATAAAGGGAAAAAAAAAAAAGAAAGAAAAGGAAATCTAAATTAAATTATTGCAGAAAATGATAAGTTTGCAGATGTGAATAGTAAGTAAAACAATAGAAAGTGGATATATGATTTAAAATTTTTTTTTTTCCATTTCAATTTGTTCTGAGTTTTTTTATTCATCACAAAACAATACAGCGAAAAGATTAAAGACCAGATATAAAACTGACAAGGCCTACCTGTGGATATCCCATGAATCCATCCAAACAATCTAACTGCTCTGGTGTCAGCTGAAAGATACAACCTTCCACAGATGTACATGGGTTGTATTCAAGGTTAGGGAAACCACCCGAGTCTGCGTGATCACTCGCTGATGATGTATACAAATGATTAAATTCTCCACAACATTTAGCTGGACTACATGATTCAAATGCACTTGCCATACTGAAATAGATAAGTTTTGATGTAACAAACCAAAGTGTTTTTCTTGAATACTATAATCTGTCTTGTCTAGATCGATGCTGATCTATTTCAAATGTGAAGGCTGATAATCTCACAGGCTTTAGTGCATGTGCCAGTAATAAATCAATAAGAAGTAGTAAATAAATTTATCAGTCCATGCCAATTGTTGGGACCAGCGGAATCTATTAAGTAAAACTACAAGAAACAGACAATGCTGAATAAAACAGAAGAAAAAAAGAAACAACACACACATATACTCCCAAAACAAAGAAAGTCTAAAAAGTCTGAAAGGTATTTAACTTTCATCAACTATGTAACATTCATCAACTTCTACAGCTGTGCAAAAATCAATTGTAAACTTACCTTTCTTGTTAAAGACCAGATCAAAGCCAAACAGCAAAGCCCAAAATCTGGGTGGTGACTTCTCACACTGCAGGTAAGTGGCCAGTCTGAGAAAGTAAGAAGACTAACATAGATGAATGAACACTTCTAGATATGTAAACTGATGGCTAAGGTGGTGGCATAGAAATGGTGTTTATCCCAGGCAGCTACTCTATGGAAACCCCATGTGTAGGACTGACATCAAATTTGCTCACCGATATTACATCGTTCCTACCTAGATAAGCTGATTACCAAATGGTGCCTACATCAAGTCTGAGGACGCTAACCTGCCCTATGATGATCATCCCCCCTATGGAAATCCTCTACAAATCAATGTCAGATTGACGTAAGGATTCTGGCTGGGATGTTGCAGATCACAAGTCAAGGTCCCTGAGCAAAATGATGGCTGTGTCTCAAATACAGCATTTTCAGTTTAGACAATTTAGACAGAACACAACAGAATGACAGGACAGGAAGAGACCCTACGGAAGTGCCCACTAACAACCTGCCTTCTCCAAGGATCCGCCACAGTATTACCAATATCCATAAGGTGTTATTATCAGAGTTATGAAATACTTCTTAATCCGGAATATTGTAATAATATGCTACAGACTATCCAAAGTCATTTTGTGAACTACTCACCTGTCTGGATTCATGGCTGGGCCATATGCAAAATAGTAGAGGAAACCTGAAGGTGGTCGAGCATTCAGTCGGAAACAAAGTGGTGGAACTTTGCAAAGAGTAGACATGTCTTCATCCTGATCTTTGTGTACTCTGGTGAGGGGAGTGAGAAAAATCATCACAATATTGTATTATAAGCTGCATGAAAAGTGCAAGGATAGTCTTGTGGTTTCAAATCTCTCAAGTCAATGATGGTCAATTTTAATAAAAGAAAAAAAATGTAGGTCTTTGCATTTCTGTTGTATCATATGAGTTCCTCTTCTGGTAAGTGAAAAAAATAGATAAATACAAAATTTGAGCATGAACGTTTGTGCACTAATAATTGGCTCTTTTCGTCTTGGCAGACGGTCAGCAGCTAAATAGTTTTTGTGCTGCATGCCTGGGCTGTGGGTATGGAGAAAGTGCCTAGCCCATGGTGCACTTTCCCCCTCTCGACAGTGTTGATTTGATCCATTGGAACGACATGGCCGATACGCGTGGAATCAACAGGAGGTGCATTCCTCCGTGTGTTCTGCCTTTAGGGGTTCTCCCTATTTTTAATAATTACTACATTTTTTGTTGTTGGAGATATTGGGGGGGGGGGGGGGCCGGGAGGGGAAGAGGTGATATGGCTGAATTTTAATCTATTACATTTTAGTTCCAATTTTGTCCAGGCAGTGGCCTGTACGGCCTACTCTTTACGATTTCCAACTGCTGAGGTTTCTTTAACGTGCGCAACGTGCATACGGGCCCTCCAAATTTTTCGTCCTTATTTCAGAAGACTAGGTACTCAATCCTACCCCCCCAATAGGATCAGGGACACGAAACTATGAGAAAAATCCCAATTTCCAACATGCCTGCACAGCCCGGGTTTCGAACCTGGGACCCTTGGCATGAGAGGCCAGCACCTTGCCTCTAGACCATCTTGTCCCTCGTTTGTACACTAGTTTGTACACTAAAGTGCTACTATTATGGAAAATTACCCACCTTCTCTTAGCCTGATACACGTATTCCCTTACGTCTACAGGAATGAGATTGATGTTTGCAACGATAATGAAGGTCTCACAAAACAACCACAATTTTTGTTTTCTCTATAAGGCACTACGATAATCTGATAAACTCTTCAGCATACTTGGGAGGTGGGGGAGGGGGGGGGGGGGCATTTTATTTGTTAGGCATTTTCTTTCTTCTTTTGTTAGATTTACTGCAGGGATTTACATAGAAAGTGAGTGTTTAATGTCAATAACGGATTTTTTCCATTAACCCCTTCATTGCCAGTGGATGTACACTTCATGTCCTAAAAGCAACACCACTAGTGCACTGCTGACGATACAGAAAGTGTCCTATCCAGCATAATGCGGGTAAAAATATGTAACAGTAGTGGGATTAATGAAAAAAAAAAAAGTCAGTCACTGAGAAAAAATGTATTGAAAACCCTTGAATATCTCTTTCATTTTCAATTATCTAGCAACAGATTTCATGATAATTATCTTGTCTCTAGAATTTCAAATGGGATAAAACCCTGCCTTATCAGGGCTTTGGTAATAGATATCTTGAGGAAAACTAGTGGACTTATGGCATCGGCCTGACTTTTCCTATGTCACCCCAACTGCATGACCAACTTACTTTGGTTTATACACTTTTTTGGCATGAGCGACAACTTCCAGAGCTCCTCTGCCCCTGAGGAATGAAAGATGAAAATATTCTGTGCAAGATGAATTAACTCACAGTACTACTTGCTCACCCATAACCGTAAGGGCCCTACACGCCTTATGGTGGACCTGATAGGTTTTACCAAGACACAACATCTTCGTGTAGAACAGCTAGTGTGTATGAAAAACTGTCAAAAACCCGATGGCCATAATTCCAATCACATGGGTCAACCAAGAAATTCAACATGCTTGATTTTTTGACGGCTGTTTGGCCCGATTGTCGCAGATGCCATTGAGGCGTGGCAGCTTTCTGTCTGATTTTGAGCGGGCAGGGTCGAAAAGGCGATTACTATGTAAGTAAATTATGGGTTAAATCATAAAAATAATATTTTTGAAATCAGTGTATTGAAACTAGCAAAATCTACGCGTGCACGCCCTGTTGAAGTGCTTAATTTAAAAGATAATAAATGATTATCACATTATTCACTGAATGCAGAAGGAAGGAGTAGTGCGAGCAGTCATGGCACAGCTTTCTCACAGAATAGGTCTGGATTTAGATCTCGATCACCAATTGCAGAATGATGGCTTCGTGGTCTAAAGAGAAGGTTCTTGAATTTATGGAGATTCATCATTCTCAAGAGAGTTTGTGGAAAATTAAATCGAAAGATTACAGCACTCAGCTGATTAAGGAACAAGCCTACAAACAATTGGTTGATTTTATAGAAACATTTTGACAATGAAGCAGACAAGGACTGTGTAATAAAAAAAACAAAAACAATCTGCGAGGTTCTTTCCTAAAAGTAAACAAACTTGAGAGGTCCAAGTGAACGATTGCTAGAACAGATGAAATTTATCAGCCCAAATTATGGTACTTCTCCAGCCTGTTCTTTTTGAAGGATCAGGAAATGCTCAGTCCTAATAATAGTGCAAATGTAGCTAATGTAAACACACACATAGGCTAGTACAATGTACCCTGTAAACACACCTTCCCTTTTCCCTGGTTGTAGGCTAGATAAACGTGTGGTGTGGGTGACTGGTGCGACTGTCACATAGCAGTTTTGCACGGCAGTTAGAACGCAGGTTAAACCCCTCTAGTTTGGAGTGAAGGTGTGTAAGAACTCTTTAAATCAAAATGCTATTTACAAAACCACTTGAAAAACCAATATCCCCTAATATTATAGATACATGTAGGTTAATAACAGCACAGAAATATGAAACTGCCTGAATTTTCAGTTGGGCTGGGATTAGAAAAAAATGTTCGTAAAATCTTTTGCATTCTGATCTTCACTGTTTTTATTTGCTTAGCTTAGGGGCTATCCATAGAGTACGCACATTTCTCCTTCCCAATGTATGCTTTTTGTATGGTTCATGCACCTGGCTTCCATTGAGCTGACATCAATATATTATAGTGTGGTTCGAGTACTTCCATGATATGTATGTAAATCTTTAAACAAATCAATAACACAGACAAAATTTCAGTAAGAAAAACTGAAAGTATCATTTCTAATGTTCAAACACATCTACTATTTCAGCTGTACACAAAACTGTGAAAAATGACTTACATATTTATTATATGAGTCTAGCGGTTAGCTGATTATATTAGTTTATCATGTCATATCTTTATCTATTGGTTGGTAAATTAACGCACTAAAATTTTACTTACATTTCTTTTCCATCATGTAGTTTCTGTCACAAAAACAAAAAAAAGCAAAATATGTTCAACCTGACTAGTACATTAATATAGCCCCCCTCCCCCTCCCTAAGGCAAATAACAAAAAATGCATATTGACAACACATGTGTTAGGAATAAAAAATTATGCTTTCCAATCACATAATATGTATGGAACAACAATTTAACTGGAAGATTTTAAAAAACATGATAAAATTAAGAAATACGGGAAATATGGAAATGCATATATATACATATATATATATGGTGTATCTAGAAACTCTCTGAAGGTGTGGCTAGCATGAACAATAAGAAAAAGTTAGAGAATATTTGTTTTTGCAAGCTGGGCAGATTAAAAAAACCAACATGATGTACTGTAAGCGATTTAAGACAATTGCACCTTCAGGGTAAACGTCAGACATGATGCAGAAAATTACAAAACTAAGATACATGCTATGTGCAAATGATGGCAACAGCAACAAAAACTTAAGGTTGCCTTAAGATATATAATGTTCAAGCTCTTTGGATTTAAGTTGTCAGCTTATCCCTGGCTGCTTTAACCTTTTCACATCATCACGCACCTGTTGGGTGTGGGTTGTTTTACAACCCATCGATATACCGGTGCGAGGTGCGGTCACTTGCACATCCGCCCATGGCACCCCCACACCACCGGGGATAACAAGCGAATTCATTGCACATAATGTTATTGTTTTTTTTGTATTTGTAAATAAATGATTATCATTCTTCTTCTCTGAATAAGCTTTCCAATGATACCAAATATAAATCTTGCTGTATCAGAAGATTTCAATAAATTTTCAAAAACACCCCCAAAATAGTGTGTACACAGGTAATGGCCACTGTAAAGAAGTAACGTACAGTGGAATGTGAAAGTTGTGTTTATGCTCATAACGAATCCAAAACAAAAAAATCAATCCACCAGATCTCAATGTAAATGGCCATCTTATTAAAATGACAAGTAAAGTAAAAGATCTGGGCACAATCTTAGATGCAGAGATGTCAATGTCACCATTTATTAGTCAGCTGTGTAAGAATCTTAATTTCCAGTTACGGAAAATCAGCAGTATACGGCACTGCCTAACTACTGAAGTAACAAAACAGCTTGTAACATCGCTGTTTCTCTCTAGGCTGGACTATTGTAACATACTGCTAAGTGGTCTTCCAAAAAGTAAAATCAATAAGCTTCAGTTAATCCAAAATAATGCTGCAAGACTAATAACAAGAAGAAAAAGGATAGATCACATAACACCAATATTTAAGGAGCTCCACTGGCTACCTATTGAGCAGCGAATAAAATATAAATTGGCTTTATTTTGTTATAAATGTGTCAACAACATGTCGCCAGAGTATATTTCAGAACTTATAGAACTGCATCGCCCTGCAAGAGCATTAAGATCATCTTCTGACAACCTTAGACTAAAAGTACCCGTAGTGAACCTAAAAAGTTTTGGTGAAAGGGCTTTCAGCCATGTTGGGCCCAGGGTGTGGAATGAGATTCCTTTAGATGTCCGCAGTTCGCAAGTATTTTCACAGTTTAAAAGGATGTTAAAATGTCATTTGTATGAGAGTTTCTAGTCTATGTAAAAGCTATCTATTATTATTATTATTATGTGTGTATCAATGTGGGTTGTGTGTGTGAGTTTACCCATGTATTTTTTGACATGTTTCTGTAAAGCGCATAGAGCATTTTTGTAATGGATATGCGCTATATAAATGCCATCCATTATTATTATTATTATTTATCCCTGTTATGCGAAAAGATTAGGATCCTGTCAAGATTACAAAAAATGAAAAGAAAGCATGATCTATTTTGAAAGCTGACCTTGCTGTTGTCTGATGACCTGGGGTCGGATGCCTGGCTGGACTTGGAGGAGTTGATCACAATACTTTCCTTTGCTTTGGTTTCCTTCTCTTCATCACTTATAACCGTACTAGCATTGGACAAGACTGAGTCACATCTTGCAATTGATTGTCTCTTCTGTTGCATTGCACTATCTGACTGGTCATTTGAGCTGTCAGTTACTGCACTGCTTTCATGACTATTCAAATCTGATTGGTTGTTCTTTACTGCACTACTATCTTCTCCATGATTTGACTGGCTATCACTCTCCAGTCCACTGTCAGTTGTTGTGGCACTAGATGGTCTTCGTTTATATAAATGCATTTTATGTTTACTTGCAGCCTCAGTCTTGGGTTTCATATTTCTTTTTCCTCTCTGAGCATCTTTTTGATTGTTCATCTTTCTTGTGAAAGGCCGACCCTCACATTTCAAGGAAGATTCAGTCTGTAAATTGCTATACTCTGTATTCTGTTGTTTATCATTATCATTATCATCATCATCACTCCCCTGTATACAATGCTGCCTGTAAGCCTGGAGCAGCTCTTGGTAGCTACCACCTGGCTGAAAATTTCCATCCCCAACTTCAGATCTGACAGATGCCAGAGGCTCGTTCACATCTTTCTGTGACTGGATTCCTTCATTCTCAGATGTATGGGATGTAGAACAGTCCTGAGTTTGAACACCTGTCAGGCGGGGGTAATCTTTCTCAATCTGTCTTCTAATCTCTGCCTGTCGGCTTGCCTTGCTCTCACTCTCCGTCTCCTTTCTCTTACTACCAGCCAATTCACTTTGCTCTGTATTACTATACACTTCCTTTACTGGAAGCTCATTTCCATCCAGGTTATGTTCTGGAGACTTTTCAGTGTTGCTCTGAACAACAGTCTCTTCATCTGGTAAATTATCCGCACCAAGTGCTACGGTAGAATTTGGTATTACAACTTGATGGGCTTCTTCCATGTCTTGTTGTCCTATATGTACCTCATCTTTCGTATTCAAATACGCTTCTTTACTTTTCAATTCACCGCTGGTGTCAATAGCTCTGTCACTATGCCTGTTTGGATTTCTTCTCTTTTTATTCCCTGGCATGTGTTTTCTTGTATCTGCTCCCATGGACTTGCTTTTGGGCTGTTTGTCTCTCTTAAACACTTTCACATATCTATTTGTTTTCTTGTACAGCAAACTGCTGATGACTGTGTCACAAGAAAGCTCACTTCTTTGGTATTTTGCCATTGTGGGAAAATTGGCAACCACAACGGCAGATGATGATGCTGGTTTGACTTTATCTGTATCCAAACACACAGATGGTTTTGATATATTTACCTTGGACTTGACCGTGTCATCAGATATCTCTCCTTCACCTTTATCGGTTAAGAACAGAGGTGGTCTCTCTTCATCAGACGTGTCGTCATTTTCATTATTGATAATTTCTTGTAGTAAATTACAATTATTAGACTGGAAGTCCAAAATACATTTCAATTTCTCTCCTTCAATTTCAGCTTTGGCTATTTCAAACTGGGATTCTAACAAGTCAAATTTGGACATGAACGGATCTTCATCGATTTGGCCACATACTTCATCCTGGCACTCGTCATCTGAATGGTCACTTGGCAGCTCCTCCCACATTTGGTCTGCGTCAAATGTTTCATCTCCATATAGTGAAGATGATGTTTCCCTTGAGCTGGATGAAGAAGTTTTGGCAGGCTGCTGTCTCATTCTTTCAGCAGAAGGTCTCTGGCTGCTGGGTATCCTTCTTCCTTCAAATTCATTTTCGTCGGCAAATGTGACTCTATTTGCGGATTTCACTCTTGGCTTGGGATTTTCCATCGCATCATTGTCACGACAAACTGCGTCCACAGCTTCTACAGCTGTTAGCTGCTTTTCAGATATACCAGATTTCTGAGAATCTCCAGATTTCGTTGAGGATGAACTGCTTGGCCTATGAGTGGTACTTTTCAATATTGTCTTTGATGATGCACTATTTGGTCTGTTTTTCAAAGCATGGCTGCCAATCAGGCCGTGCTTACTGAGAATGTCTGTTTTCTCCGTGAACATCTGCGCGCTGTTTGGCCTCAGGTCTTTCTTGTAGGCAGATATTCTAGACTTTCTGTCAGTGACTTCTCTGTCAGCGTAAGTGGAAGCACTGAAAGGACGACCACTGCCAGCTCTTGTTTTAGACTTCAGTATTTTATAAGCTTTGGCTTTTCTTGAATTACTACTTGGAGGTCTACCAGTTATCCTACTATATTTAGAATAGTCTGTGTCTTGAAAAAATTTGCCTACAGTTATGCTCAGTTCATCTTGTTGGCATTTGCTGAGTTGTGATGAATTTGTGGTCTCTTCTGTCATCTGGATGTCACTGTCACCTCTGGCTTTACCATCTTCAATTTCCTCATCTTTTGTTGACTTTTCAGTCTGTGCTACTTGTGAGTCTGTGGATGCTGCTTCAGGACAAACATTTGTGACACTATTTTCTTTAGAAGGTACACTTTTATTCTTTTTGTATCGTGCAAACCGTTTATCCAGATGATCTTTTAAATTCCCAGAATTTAAAACCTTTTTTTGGCCTTGAGATCCTTTAATGCTTGCCTGGGGATCCTCAAACACAACTGAAGCTGGCCTGGGATACTGTATGTTACCATTTTCTTCACTAATTGGCTGGTTTGTGGTAGTGGTGTCTGTGACTGATTCCTGCTGATGTGAAGATGAATCTGATTGGTTTGCAAGAGTTGATGAGTAGAGAAACTGGATGGTTGTTTCATCTGTTTGTGCTTTCTTCTTTCCATTTTTTGACTTTGCTCCATTCTGTGAGGTTGGCAGTGATTTTTTCCCATTAACATTCTTTTTGTGTGAGTAAACTGAATTATTACATGGCGTAACTTTAGACTGAGGCTTCTCTCTTGCATTTCTTTGATTACTCTCATCAGCGTGGTCAAGATCAATGGCTGCTTTCTTTCCTTCACCTCCAGACTGAGAGTTGGTTTGTTGAGTTGATGAATTCCCAGTGTTTGAAGTACCTTTGGGTGTCTGCAGAGCATCCTGAGTGAGGAATGTATTGCTCAGACCACTGCCCTTTCCGTCATCCTTGTCATCATCTTTGTCGTGATAACCGCTGTCGAGAGAGCCGGGTTTGCAGGATGATTTCCCTTTAGAACCATTTGCTCTGGATTTGCTCTTCATTCTGTTTTCTTTGTCCTGTTGTATGGACAAAAGTTTGGCTTCATCTGCAAACCTTACAGCTTTTCTTGTTGAGTCTACTGCAGTTTTGGGTCTGAGGCTACTTGGCGGACGACTCCACTGAGATTCCTGAGGGTAGGTTGCGCTGTGAGGTCTCTTATTTGTAATATGGGCCACATTTGAGTCTGTTGTTTCTCCTTCCTCAAGTGTTTCACCCTTGTCTGACTGATGGAATAAGGTGCTTTCAGAAATGACGCTCTCGTTGCTGGCACTCTGAGCTGCTCTGTTGTCCTCCAAGCCAACGTCAGCCTGCTCTGCTGGAAGTGGGTCACCCGTCGGTGTTTTGAAATCTGGGCCAGCAATTCCTGCAAGCTCTGGAAAAGATGAAACATTTGCATATTGTTTGGAAAGAATGATTCACTTGGCTAGACTAAAAAACAACAACAAATAAAAAAACAATGCTCCAAGACTTTATTCCTATCTAAAACATAAATTATGTCAACTAAGAGTTTGGAAGACTGGCTTATGGCAATCTGCATTACCCCATGCCCAATGGCTTAACTGATAAAACATTTGCCCAGCAAACAATGACCTTGCTTTTAAATCCCCGTGAACTACATTGCTTTGTACCTCAGCTTCTTCCTTCTCTCTCTTTTCATAATTACTCCAGAATTTTCACCATAAACCACCATAGATAACTCCTTTCACTGATTTCTAATATTGACATAAGACTGCTGAAATGAATTCTAAATATTGCTGGTCAGATGCTGGAACCTGGCTAAAACTAAACTCGAATGCTGATGTTGGGGGGGGGGGGGGGGGGACTTGTTGTTTTACATAGAAAGCTGTAGCTGAACAGTGAACACAACTCTGTATTTTCTCTATTTGTATGTGTAATTAAACTACGGGCCTCATAACAACTTTGGATATTAGTTTTAATGCTATTCCAGCAGCTCACCCATGATATACAAAACAAAGTTATCGAAGGTTGTTATTTCACTCCTATGTCCCATTCCCAACTGCTCCTGCAGCATTTCTATTGCTATCACTCTGCTGCTTATCCAGACAAACCTTCTTCACAATGTAGAGGCCCTGACTGTGCAGTTGGTTCTGATGTTGTAGTCTGAGGTCTGTCAGTGCCATCTGCTGGTACATACCTGGGCGGGTAAATACCAGAATACACACGGAGGTAATGATACTGATGCTGGCAGAATATCATTAATCACACGGCAAGAAAGTTGATATCAATCAGGTCCTGTAAGAGCTTTAAGTTAAAGTGTGGCAAATAAAGAAGAAAAATGCTGTGTTTTGCAAAGCCCTGCCTGTGTTTGAAAAAAAAAAAAACAACACAAAAAAATATAATGAGTTCAAGAGTGGTCACAGCTGTGCAGCTATCTATGCAGTAATGGCTCCAGAGTCCAATCTGGACTTACAGAGTCGTGAGCACACCAGGCACTGTCCAGCCAGTAACCCTATGGAAATCCCATGTGTAAGACTGATGTCAACTTTGGACATAGGAATGACATCTTTCTTGTGTCAATCCGCTGTTTACAACATTGCGCCAATGTTGAGCTGATGTAGGGAGCTGAAGTCATTTTGTGCCACAGTGATTGACACCACTGTCCATAATAGTTCGTCCATCAGGTATGATGATGACCTTAACAACACCAGAGGAATAAAGAACAGAAATTGTTGAGAATTTCAACACATGGACAATAAAGAGAACTAAAGGACACAGAGGACAGAATGGAAAGGCTGTTCTTTCATGACTTATGGCTTCTCATGTGACTGATAAGTCCTATTTTTGCCCTGCAGACCCTTCCGCATAAATGACAAGAGTGCTCCGTTGGTTCAGTACCACTGGGCCTTTTCTTGCGCCGTTCTCTTTTTTTGATAGCCTGCTGGACTCTGTCAGCTTCCCATGCTTTGCTGCCTCTGGTAAGGGCCGCCCTCCAATTTGCACGATCAAGCGAGAGCTTTTCCCACTCACTCACATCAATGGCAAAGGCCTTCAGTGATTGCTTGAGAGTGTCTTTGTAACGTCTCTTTGGGGCCCCAACATTCCTCGTTCCATTGGAGAGCTCAGAGAAGAAGATTTGCTTAGGGAGTCTGGAGTCGGGCATTCTGACAACATGTCCTGCCCAACGTAGCTGAATTTTTTTCAGGTGGCAGAAGATGCTCAATTCCTTGGCACGATTGAGGACCTCAGTGTCTGGAATTTTATCCTGCCATTTGATCCTTAGGATCTTTCTAAGTCAGGCCAGATGAAAGTGATTTAGCTTTCTGGCATGCGATTGGTACACTGTCCAGGTTTCAGCCCCATAGAGTAGGGTGGGAAGGACCACAGCATTGTACACTTTCAGCTTAGTGTCTGTGCGAATGCCGGCAACATCCCACACTCTCTTTCGAAGCCTGCCAAATGCAGAGCTGGCTTTGCTGATTCTTGAGAGAATTTCAGTATCAACACGAGCCGCGGAAGACAGTGTACTGCCAAGATAGGTGAAGTTCTCCGACACCTTCAGAAGACTGTCATGGACTTTGATATTTGGGGTCACAGGATACTTGTCGTCTGGAGTAGGCTGATGGAGCACTTCCGTCTTCTTTGTGCTTATTGTGAGGCCAAAGTTGTCACAGGCAGTAGAGAACTTATCAACACAGTTTTGCATGCTATCCTCATAGTGTGCCAGAAGTGCACAATCATCAGCAAACAGTAGGTCACAGACTTGAGTACTTTTGGTTTTGGTTTTTGCCTGAAGTCTCCTGAGGTTGAATAGACTGCCATCAGTTCGGTACTTGATGCTTACCCCTTGAGGAAGAGAGCTAAAGGCTTCTTGTAGCATTGCAGAGAACATGATGCTGAATAGAGTTGGGGCTAAGACACAACCCTGTTTTACCCCATTTGTGACAGCAAAGGGCTCTGAAACACTGCCGTTGCTTTTGACTGCAGCTTGCATGCCATCATGAAACTGGCGCACTATTGTGATGAATTCGGGTGGACACCCAAACTTCGCCAAGATTTTCCAGAGGCCTTCACGACACACTGTGTCAAATGCTTTTGTGAGGTCAACAAATGTGATATACAGCGCTTTATTTTGTTCCATGCATTTTTCCTGAATCTGTCTGGCAGCAAAAATCATATCCGCCGTTCCCCTCTCTTTACGAAAGCCACATTGGCTCTCGGGAAGCAAGTCATTTGACGAGAGGTGATCAAGAAGGCGATTCAGAAGCATTCTTGCCAATATTTTGCCAGCAATTGAAAGTAGAGAGATTCCCCGATGGTTGTCACAGACTTGGCTGTCCCCTTTGTTTTTGTACAGATGGATGATTGAAGCATCTTTGAAGTCCTGTGGCAGCTTCCCTGCTTTCAACATATGATTGAACAACTCGGTCAACCTTTCAATAAGCTTTTCTCCACCGAAGGCATACACTTCAGCAGGAATTGAATCCACGCCTGGTGATTTGTTAAAGGACATCTGATTTGTGGCAGTTCGGGTCTCATTTGCTGTGAATGGCTTGGCAAGAGCTGCATTAATAGGAGTCTGAGGGAGGCGGTCAATGGACTCAGTATTTATATTTGATGGCCGATTTAGCACACCTCCGAAATGTTCTGCCCAACGCTGAATTATGGCATTCAATTCAACAATGCGTGTTGAACCATCTGACGCAAGAAGTGGCGTAGTGCCAGAGCGGGATGGTCCAAACACAGCTCGGAGGCTCTCAAAGAACTTTCTAGTGTTGTTTGTGTCGGCATATTTCTGAGTTTCTCTTACTCGCTCTTCTAGCCAGTCATTTTTCATTTTCCTCAGCTTCTTCTGGAGTACACCCTTACATGCACGCAGTGCATCAGCTTTTGCTGTGGAAGAGGGGTCACTGCAGTGAGCTTGGATGAGACTATTTTTTTCTTTGATGAGCACTTTGATTTCATTATCATTATCATTGAACCAGTCCTGGTGCTTGCGGACAGGAAAACCAACTGTGCTGCTGGCGCAAGAGTGTACAGTCGTATTTAGGTCAGTCCAGCTCTGTTCAATGTTCTCAGGGTCAAAAGACACGCAATCCAATTTTGAGGAGAGTTCTGATGAGAGCTCGCTCTGTTTCTCAGCTGAGCAGAGTTTTGAAACATTTAGGCGTTTAGGTGGCGCTTTCCCTTGAGGGCGTCTATTGCGCCTCAATGTTAGTCTGAGCTTGCAAACAATGAGTCTGTGGTCAGTTCCACACTCGGCACCACACATCGCCTTTGTTACAAGGACATCCTTTCTGTCAGTCTTCCTCACAATGACATAGTCTATGAGATGCCAATGCTTTGAGCGGGGATGCATCCATGACGTTCTGTTTCTCACGGGGAGACCAAAATTTGTGTTGGTAATGAACAGGCCAAATTCAGCGCACAAAGTAAGTAAGCGCAACCCATTGTTATTGCATGAACCAACTCCATGAGGGCCCAAAACATTTGGCCACGCTGAGATTTCGGAGCCAACCCTAGCATTGAAGTCCCCCAAGAGAATCAGCTTATCAGCTGCCGGGACAGAGCATATGACAGATTCTAGATCAGAATAGAACTTGTCTTTGGCTTCATCTGGGTTTGTCATGGTGGGCGCATATGCGCTAATGAGGGTGGCTGACTGGCTTTTCCCAACTGGGATCCTGAGTGTCATTAGCCTGTCATTTATTTCAATTGGCATGGACTGCAAGTTTCTGACAAGGTCATTTTTAATTGCAAACCCAACACCATGCTGTCTCGGTTCGACTGCACCCTTGCCTTTCCAGAAGAAGGTGTATCCACCACTGAGCTCTTTGAGTTGGCCACTATCAGGGAGTCTGGTCTCACTGAGTGCCACTATGTCCAGGTTGTACCTGCTAAGCTCAATGGCAATAAGTGCAGTGCGTCTTTCCGGGTTGTTTGAGTTGTCCTGTAGTGTGCGTATATTCCAGGCTCCTAGCCTGAGTAAGCTGAATTTCTTTTTGTTTCGACCGCAAAAAGGGATCCCCACTGGTCGCGGTATACCAGTCAGGGTGATGTGAAGTGGGCTTTCTTTAGGGCACCTTTTCTATCCCCTTCCTCAGTTGAGGTGAGCAGTGCTATCCTTAAATAAGGCTGCTCAGCTACTGTGGGTGCTGCCTCCCCACGCCTCCACTTCAATCTACTATGAAGAGACCATAGCCCACAGCCACCAACGTGTAGGTCTGTGCTAACAGCTTCCAGTCTATCCAAACCTGCTGCCACCGCACTCGCCCATCGCCGTTGGAATTTTGAGAGGAAAGAAGACGAGACAAAGATGAAAGAAGACAAGGTGAGTGTTAAGACTGGCGCAAAGAATTTGTTTTTAGTGAGAAAGAGCTGCGCAAACATCAGACTCACTCTCTCGCCTGGACACAACTTATCCAAGTGGCAAGACAGGGTCAAGACGACTGGAAATGTATCCAGGTGCAGGAGGATGCCAGAGGGACAATCATATTGCCTGACCGGCTGCATGTAGGCTACTCCACAGCCTCGCAGTCCCAACTGACTAGGGTGAAAGACCCAAACCAAAGAACACCAATACTGGTGGATGCTCTGTGTCACGATATCCAGGCCAGAGTGACGGTATATTGCCATCTGCCCTATCAATCAACCACTGGCCTGCTGCCGCCAGCTTCGAAGCTGCGTCCGGGAAGTTTGCTCAATTCTTCGTCTGTGATTTAGGCAAACAAGCCTATGACCACACCGATACCGGGGGCCAATGTGAAGGACTCAAGTACTGAGGGTCACATTGTGCCCTAGCATATGGCCGTTGGGTTAGATGAAACCTCCTCCATCCTGGCCGTTTGCACCGACAGGTGCACGCCCACTGATACCATGCTAGCGTACCAGTTCATGAAACAGGTTGTACTGGATTACATGTTACCAGTAGCAGATTTTTCTGACCTGACACTGTATTATTATTATGATTGACACCACTCTATGGCACTGTTCTTGGGTGGGCTGTGCCTATTTGTTTTAACACTATGACGGAACATCTTATCTACATAAAGTGGAAAACGGTTAAACTGTAAATAGCGGTAAACCGAAAGAAAACAGGAGTCCCCAATTTTTTTCCTCTTTATCTTTGTTAACAAACTAGCGCTAAACCGATATAGCCCTATTGTTAAAACGAAAAGAAAATTGCTGGATTCAGTGGCCAGTCCACTGTGATTTGTCAAATCAAGTTACTGTACCATCCCTCCACCCCTTGCCCCTCAAAAATAATTTTTAAAAAACCGAGCAGAGCATGCTTCAGGGCTGTCAGTGGATAATGATGCCAACCCCTGAACTTCGGCCTAGCAGAATGCTGTTCACGCAAGCGCGATCGACTTCTGTCCAATGCTGATGACTTCCTCTCATGACATGAGTATGTAAAACCAAACAACTTCCCCGTTTGACTTGAAAAATTCTTGCTGTTTTGTAGATGAACGGGTTATTTTAAAATCCCTTGATTACAGTTCTGTTCACGATACAATGTACCTGGCTGTAGATGGATAGCAAAGAAACTGACATTTCAACGCGGATGACCGGACCTTTCTCAATCCCGGATTTTCGCGTATCCGCGGAACTCTGACAGCCTTGATGCTTTGTTCTGAGCGATTGTCCAGGCCTACATGGGAGCGGCAGCATTACAGGGGTAGGGAAGAGGGAGGGAGGCATATAATCTCACTGGCCTGAAATCAGACAGCAGCAGACAAGACTTTTGGCGCAAAGTGGATGACCTTTTGTGTAAAATGTATGACATGGGAGAGACAACACGGTGTACTATTGAACGCGGACAGCGTAATTCATGGCATCATGTACGGTAACGAGATCAGCATGATGGCGGTTCTATACTGTCCGTCCACACTCACGTCTCTCTACTCTGAGAGTTAGTCCACATTCACTCGCATATCCATTCTCCATGTGTCCCTACTACCCTAGGCCGAGCAATAGCCCGTCCTCATTGTCAGTCAAAAACACACAGCAATGGAGGACGAGTTGTGTCTTTTATGCTTATAAATGTACTTGATTTGCCCTCCCTGATAGTGATTTGGGCTACCTCTTTTGAAACTGGCATTTTTCAAGCCTCCTGTCGGTAAACCAAAACTCTTTCTAAACCAAAAACAAACTCGTGGTCCCTCTGATTTTTGTTTAATTGTCTACTCCATTACAATTTCCCCATGGCATTTTCAGTGTCTTCTCAGCTGTTGCTTTTTAAATTCTACAATAGAAATATAGCATGGCTTGACCATACAATTGGTGCTGCTCAATATCCTGCAATTTTTTAAAATCCAAGCTCTGTAGCTGTGTAACATTTCATTCTTAATCTGGCAGCTTAGCTACCGGTCCAACTTGCCAGGTATATCCGCACTTGCATGAAACATTCATAAAGTTTAAATATCAATTGTACAGCAAAGAAATCCTATAGGAATCTGACACATAGGATTGATGTCAAGTTTGCACATAGGAACGATGTCATTCCTATGTAGATCCGCTGGTAATGACATTGCACTGATGTCGGTTTGATGCAGGGAACTTGCCTCCATGGTAATCCTATCAATCCTATAGAAATCTGCATTGGATTGACGTAGTGTTGCTGACTGACTTAAACTCACCCATCATTTATTGCAACATCTCCATTTTGATAAGCCTCTTCTTCATAGTCAATGTCAAGGCCATTGATCAAGTCCACTGTGTGGTCAGGGGAGGAAGCTTCGGATGTTCTATGCACAGATTCACAGATAGAAGCTCGGTCCCTCAGATCTTGAGACATGGCAGAATCCTGTTGAATCTGAGCCCCTGACATAATTGCTTTCCATCTCTGGAGAGTTCGGCTCTGACAGGCTGAGTATGTCCTGGTTTCTGTTAGCAAATTAAAAAAAACACAAAAATAAAGGAAAAAAAACAAAATTTTAGATAATAGCATCGGAACATGCAAATACAAAACAGGCTATCACTTTGGTACACATCATATTTTCATTTGTTGTATACAATTCCTTCCCCTATAATCTTAATAGGGATAAGGTAAAAACAACAAACATTAAAATGTAAGCATTTGAAATACAATGTAGTGTGTTCTGACTTGTCATTCACATGAAAAACTATAACTTGAACTTCACATGTCACAAGAATAATGAACAATTTGACTGTGTAATATTATAAAAAAAAAATTCACAAGCAAAAAACATTTGCACAGCCCATTTTAAAAAACAAACCAAAAATATTTTGCACTGAAAAATTTACAGGATAGTTTTGCATTGAAATCTCTTTTTATGTCTGACTATTGTGGCAAAATGAAGACTTTTGTAACAGGTACCTCAATAGAGACACAATAGACTCATTTTATTTTTTATCTGAATTTTATATATGGCATACTTTATGAGATAAAATAATACCATTCAACTTACCAGCCACAATTCCTCTGCACTGATGAATGGTGGGCACTGACATCTGCACTGGCTCAAGAGGCTTCAACCTGTCAGTGAAGACACCATTTGTCTTACATTTCAAAAGCTGAACAATTAAAGGTACAGAACAACAAAACTAGTCCTTGAATCTTGGATTAAAACTAGTGGGAGTTCGTTTGTAAATATTTATCGGTCTATCTTTTTCATTATAAATTACAAGCTTTGTTACCGCTTCGTTGAACGGGAAAACTATGACATAAGCGGTTTGCTACGAGGCCAAGCATGTTTAAATTCATAAATCTTCTGCCATAGATGTACTATTGAAGAATGATGATAGTTGCTGGCATTTATCAATAAGTTGCATTATTATAAATAAATGTATAAATTGTCCTAGGCAGCAAGGAGCAGACAGTGTGAATGACTGTGCGCATTTTTTTTTCTCTCTCTATTTTTTTGCAGAATTTTCAGATATTTTGAATTAGCCATTCAGCCTATAATAAACATAAACTTGAAACTGACTTAGCACCAGGATCTGTTTAAAAGAAAAAAAAATGTGATTTGATGTGATTCGCTGTTATATAATCTGCAGTGGAACTAAAGGATTTGGATTACTTTTTAGGATTTCCTAAGAAATTAATTTTCCTGAGACACACACAGCTCTGCCCTACTTACAATGCCAATTTGGCTACATTTTAGCTTGGTGCTGCATACAGGAGAGTGGATTCTTTAAAAAGTTGTGAAGGAAATTCCCCCCACATTTTACAATTTTTTGGTTTGTGTCAAATTACCTTTCAGGACAACATACCCATAAACTGACTCCTTAACTCTTCATGTCTGGCGAGCCGATTCACGCGGCGCAGTGCCGTAACCAAAGGGCCGACGAGCCGAGTCATTCGGCTTGCTCTATGACTATCGTATTTTGTTTACGACAATTCAATATTTAGCGACCACAGTCCTAATTGCAGCACTTTTTATCGAAAATAGACTTTTATAAGTCTGTTTACATCCGGTTTGGCCTAGTTTAGCGAACGTGGCGCCAGTTTTGACACCTTTTTGCAGCCTGAGATTTTTGTTTACGTAAATCAGCTGATCAGCGCACAACTGCAGTTGAACAAGGGTTCCAACCATGGCCTCTGGTGTTGAAGAAAGGCCTCGTTGACTGACAGCTCAGCAAGCAATGGATTTATTTACCCATGTATTGGACAGATCTGACTCCGAGCTTTCATTCAGTGCTGATGAAGGCGTGTATGATGATGAACAAGGATCTGGATCTAGTTCTGATTCTCAGTCTGGAACCCCTGACAATTGACCTACCAATGGATTATGCTGCATATCACTGCTTACGTCACTTGAATTACTTTTTATTGATGATAGACCCATTCTTGGATTATATGTGCACACTTTTTTTGCTTTGATCATGGATGTATCTCACATTGCTAACCTGCTATGACCTGGTAAGTGATAAAATTGTTACACAAAATTAGTTTGTTTTTATTTTTCATTCATCTTTATGTGCTGTATTTTACTTCACTGTTTCGAGATAATGACACTCCAACAACACTGACAGATGCAGCATTCAATTTCCAACACACACATAACAAAATTGTTATTGTGGCTCTTATAGTAAAGGAACTGTGGTTGTTTTTCCAACCCACCCTATGGTGAAAATCAAGTGCTCCCTGACTGCCTGCGGTCAGAATGAAAAACCCCTACGGTCATGAAGAGTTAACATCTAGCTTATTCCATTATTATTCATCTCCAAAAGGATCATGACTGTAAATTCAGCTGTTTGTTTCAAAGAGTAAGAACATAGCCTCCATGTTACTAAATCAAAATTGTAGACAATATGCCTTATATAGGTACTCGAACAATATTATAGTTACTGGTATTTTCACAGCTGACAGCACCTGGAACCATGGAGGATGCCTTACCTGGCCTTCAATAGACGCCCAGGTATGTAGACAGTTTTGGAAGGTTTCTGCTGCCTCAGAACTTTATTCACCATGTGTGTGGCTAATGCAGTGCTTTCTGTCAAGGCTTGACCTGGTGATACTGATGGCTAGGGAAATAAAGTGAAAAAAAATTCCTGATTATGAGTTAATAAGGTGTTTTTTTCTTTAATGCCTTCATTACTATATATTTTTCCCACCTTAGATCTCGTTTGTTCCAACTCCACTTTTTCCACAACTGAGAAATTCAACAATAACCAATTGCACCTTTAGTATTATGATAAGGAGTTGAAAGTCAGGTCAGGTCAGAAAAATCTGCTACTGGTAACATGTAATCCAGTACAACCTGCTTCATGAACTGGTACGCTAGCATGGTATCAGTGGGCGTACACCTGTCGGTGCAAACGGCCAGGACGGAGGAGGTTTCATCTAACCCAACGGCCACATGCTAGGGCACAATGTGACCCTCAGTACTTGAGTCCTTCATATTGGCCCCCGGTAGCGGTGTGGTCATAGGCTTGTTTGCCTAAATCACAGACGAAGAATTGAGCAAACTTCCCGGACGCAGCTTCGAAGCTGGCGGCAGCAGGCCAGTGGTTGATTGATAGGGCAGATGGCAATATACCGTCACTCTGGCCTGGATATCATGACACAGAGCATCCACCAGTATTGGTGTTCTTTGGTTTGGGTCTTTCACCCTAGTCAGTTGGGACTGCGAGGCTGTGGAGTAGCCTACAGGCAGCCGGTCAGGCAATATGACTGTCCCTCTGGCATCCTCCTGCACCTGGATACATTTCCAGTCGTCTTGACCCTGTCTTGCCACTTGGATAAGTTGTGTCCAGGCGAGAGAGTGAGCCTGATGTTTGCGCAGCTCTTTCTCACTAAAAACAAATTCTTTGCGCCAGTCTTAACACTCACCTCGTCTTCTTTCATCTTTGTCTCGTCTTCTTTCCTCTCAAAATTCCAACGGCGATGGGCGAGTGCGGTGGCAGCAGGTTTGGATAGACTGGAAGCTGTTAGCACAGACCTACACGTTGGTGGCTGTGGGCTATGGTCGCTTCATCGTCGATTGAAATGGAGGCGTGGGGAGGCAGCACCCACAGTAGCTGAGCAGCCTTATTTAAGGATAGCACTGCTCACCTCAACTGAGGAAGGGGCTAGAAAAGGTGCCCTAAAGAAAGCCCACTTCACATCACCCTGACTGGTATACCGCGACCAGTGGGGATCCCTTTTTGCGGTCGAAACAAAAAGAAATTCAGCTTACTCAGGCTAGGAGCCTGGAATATACGCACACTACAGGACAACTCAAACAACCCGGAAAGACGCACTGCACTTATTGCCATTGAGCTTAGCAGGTACAACCTGGACATAGTGGCACTCAGTGAGACCAGACTCCCTGATAGTGGCCAACTCAAAGAGCTCAGTGGTGGATACACCTTCTTCTGGAAAGGCAAGGGTGCAGTCGAACCGAGACAGCATGGTGTTGGGTTTGCAATTAAAAATGACCTTGTCAGAAACTTGCAGTCCATGCCAATTGAAATAAATGACAGGCTAATGACACTCAGGATCCCAGTTGGGAAAAGCCAGTCAGCCACCCTCATTAGCGCATATGCGCCCACCATGACAAACCCAGATGAAGCCAAAGACAAGTTCTATTCTGATCTAGAATCTGTCATATGCTCTGTCCCGGCAGCTGATAAGCTGATTCTCTTGGGGGACTTCAATGCTAGGGTTGGCTCCGAAATCTCAGCGTGGCCAAATGTTTTGGGCCCTCATGGAGTTGGTTCATGCAATAACAATGGGTTGCGCTTACTTACTTTGTGCGCTGAATTTGGCCTGTTCATTACCAACACAAATTTTAGTCTCCCCGTGAGAAACAGAACGTCATGGATGCATCCCCGCTCAAAGCATTGGCATCTCATAGACTATGTCATTGTGAGGAAGACTGACAGAAAGGATGTCCTTGTAACAAAGGCGATGTGTGGTGCCGAGTGTGGAACTGACCACAGACTCATTGTTTGCAAGCTCAGACTAACATTGAGGCGCAATAGACGCCCTCAAGGGAAAGCGCCACCTAAACGCCTAAATGTTTCAAAACTCTGCTCAGCTGAGAAACAGAGCGAGCTCTCATCAGAACTCTCCTCAAAATTGGATTGCGTGTCTTTTGACCCTGAGAACATTGAACAGAGCTGGACTGACCTAAATACGACTGTACACTCTTGCGCCAGCAGCACAGTTGGTTTTCCTGTCCGCAAGCACCAGGACTGGTTCAATGATAATGATAATGAAATCAAAGTGCTCATCAAAGAAAAAAACAGTCTCATCCAAGCTCACTGCAGTGACCCCTCTTCCACAGCAAAAGCTGATGCACTGCGTGCATGTAAGGGTGTACTCCAGAAGAAGCTGAGGAAAATGAAAAATGACTGGCTAGAAGAGCGAGTAAGAGAAACTCAGAAATATGCCGACACAAACAACACTAGAAAGTTCTTTGAGAGCCTCCGAGCTGTGTTTGGACCATCCCGCTCTGGCACTACGCCACTTCTTGCGTCAGATGGTTCAACACGCATTGTTGAATTGAATGCCATAATTCAGCGTTGGGCAGAACATTTCGGAGGTGTGCTAAATCGGCCATCAAATATAAATACTGAGTCCATTGACCGCCTCCCTCAGACTCCTATTAATGCAGCTCTTGCCAAGCCATTCACAGCAAATGAGACCCGAACTGCCACAAATCAGATGTCCTTTAACAAATCACCAGGCGTGGATTCAATTCCTGCTGAGGTGTATGCCTTCGGTGGAGAAAAGCTTATTGAAAGGTTGACCGAGTTGTTCAATCATATGTTGAAAGCAGGGAAGCTGCCACAGGACTTCAAAGATGCTTCAATCATCCATCTGTACAAAAACAAAGGGGACAGCCAAGTCTGTGACAACCATCGGGGAATCTCTCTACTTTCAATTGCTGGCAAAATATTGGCAAGAATGCTTCTGAATCACCTTCTCGTCAAATGACTTGCTTCCCGAGAGCCAATGTGGCTTTCGTAAAGAGAGGGGAACGGCGGATATGATTTTTGCTGCCAGACAGATTCAGGAAAAATGCATGGAACAAAATAAAGCGCTGTATATCACATTTGTTGACCTCACAAAAGCATTTGACACAGTGTGTCGTGAAGGCCTCTGGAAAATCTTGGCGAAGTTTGGGTGTCCACCCGAATTCATCACAATAGTGCGCCAGTTTCATGATGGCATGCAAGCTGCAGTCAAAAGCAACGGCAGTGTTTCAGAGCCCTTTGCTGTCACAAATGGGGTAAAACAGGGTTGTGTCTTAGCCCCAACTCTGTTCAGCATCATGTTCTCTGCAATGCTACAAGAAGCCTTTAGCTCTCCTCCTCAAGGGGTAAGCATCAAGTACCGAACTGATGGCAGTCTATTCAACCTCAGGAGACTTCAGGCAAAAACCAAAACCAAAAGTACTCAAGTCTGTGACCTACTATTTGCTGATGATTGTGCACTTCTGGCACACGATGAGGATAGCATGCAAAACTGTGTTGATAAGTTCTCTACTGCCTGTGACAACTTTGGCCTCACAATAAGCACAAAGAAGACGGAAGTGCTCCATCAGCCTACTCCAGACGACAAGTATCCTGTGACCCCAAATATCAAAGTCCATGACAGTCTTCTGAAGGTGTCGGAGAACTTCACCTATCTTGGCAGTACACTGTCTTCCGCGGCTCGTGTTGATACTGAAATTCTCTCAAGAATCAGCAAAGCCAGCTCTGCATTTGGCAGGCTTCGAAAGAGAGTGTGGGATGTTGCCGGCATTCGCACAGACACTAAGCTGAAAGTGTACAATGCTGTGGTCCTTCCCACCCTACTCTATGGGGCTGAAACCTGGACAGTGTACCAATCGCATGCCAGAAAACTAAATCACTTTCATCTGGCCTGCCTTAGAAAGATCCTAAGGATCAAATGGCAGGATAAAATTCCAGACACTGAGGTCTTCAATCGTGCCAAGGAATTGAGCATCTTCTGCCACCTGAAAAAAATTCAGCTACGTTGGGCAGGACATGTTGTCAGAATGCCCGACTCCAGACTCCCTAAGCAAATCTTCTTCTCTGAGCTCTCCAATGGAACGAGGAATGTTGGGGCCCCAAAGAGACGTTACAAAGACACTCTCAAGCAATCACTGAAGGCCTTTGCCATTGATGTGAGTGAGTGGGAAAAGCTCTCGCTTGATCGTGCAAATTGGAGGGCGGCCCTTACCAGAGGCAGCAAAGCATGGGAAGTTGACATCGAGTCCAGCAGGCTATCAAAAAAAGAGAACGGCGCAAGAAAAGGCCCAGTGGTACTGAACCAACGGAGCACTCTTGTCATTTATGCGGAAGGGTCTGCAGGGCAAAAATAGGACTTATCAGTCACATGAGAAGCCATAAGTCATGAAAGAACAGCCTTTCCATTCTGTCCTCTGTGTCCTTTAGTTCTCTTTATTGTCCATGTGTTGAAATTCTCAACAATTTCTGTTCTTTATTCCTCTGGTGTTGTTAAGGTCATCATCATACCTGATGGACGAACTATTATTATTATAAGGAGTTGAAATAAATTGGAGCTGTAAAACAGCTTGATAAGTGCCACAACGCATTTTAAACAAGTGTCAAAGAGTGCATATTTGTTATATCGCTTCTACATACTAAAGATCTCCAAGTTTTCAGAAAATAGAGATAGAAGAGTCAAGAACCATGGTAGCAATATGTGGAACTGCACACTCTCACCAAAGATTTGACGTCATACAGTGTGTCTACAGAGCAGTGAAGGGGTTAATGGTGACTTGAGCAACGTAAGTTATTGCAATCCTTCATATGCAATTTCAACTAATAAATCTCCAAAAGACAATAAATGTATTATTTATTTTACAAATACGACTATCCTTACCATTTATTTTGTAATATTTCAGTTTTATTCTGTAAATCCCTATAATACACGACAAATGATATTTCGCTTCAGTTTTTAATCCTTTGGTATACCTCAGTGACTGTAAAGTCAAAATTTGGCAAAAAAGAAGAACATTTGTAGCTTTAGTACTATGATCAAAGATTAGAATTAAAACTGTGAAACAGCTTGATTAGTTCCACAAGGCATTATAAACAAGTGTCAAAGTGTGAATTTGTTACACATCTTCTAATTCTAAAAGATCTCCAGTTTTTCAGAACATGGAGATAGAACAAACAACAACTAAGGTCACGATCTATAGAAAGGTTTTGATATGACATAATAATAATGAATAAATAATAATAATGTATATCATTTATATAGCGCATATCCATTTTAAAATGCTCTATGCGCTTTACAGAAACAACATGTCAACCACACAGCAGAATGGAGCTGCCTGCGAAGCGCTCAACACACTGCACTGCTTCTTTCTCTCTCCCTGTCTCGCTCACTCTCTCTCTCTCTATCTCAGAGCAAATTGTAACGCAGCCTGTTAGGCGCAGTTCACAACTCACAACAGTTCACACTCACAGCACTTCACAACTCACATCAGTTCACAACACACAACTCAAATAATATTTGAATATTTATTAATAACAATATATATTTAATAATGAATAATAAATTTTTGTTGTTGCTGGTGGGGAGGGGGGGATGATATGGATAAATTTTAATCTATTAATTTCAATTTTCAATTTTGCCCGGGCAGTGGCCTTTCGGCCTGCTCTTTACGATTTCCAACTGCCAAGGTATCTTTAACGGAGCGCAACGTGCACACGGGCCCTCCGAATTTTTTCGTCCTTATCCGAGAAGACTAGGTACTCGATCCTACCCCCCAATAGGACCAGGGACTTGAAAATATGAGAAAAATCCAATTTCCAAAATGCCTGCACTGCCCGGGTTTTGAACCCGGGACCCTTGGCATGAGAGGCGAGCACCTTGCCTCTAGACCACCTTGTCCCCACATAAGGTTATCAAGACCCCTGCACCCTCACATTTTTCAAACTGTTCCTTACAAAATGAAAGACTGCCCATCCCTGCAATACACCATTCTGAAGAAAACTGATATTAAGTAACTTTAGACAACTCACAGCTTTCATGACTGGTTTGTTGGTTGCATGTTTGAATGGCATCTTCACACTGTGGTTGGGTTGACATGGCTGCTTGGCAGGGGAGATGTAAGAGGATGCTGATAGTAACCGCCGTCCTGTCACACGGGTGCTGAAATGTTTTTTCAAATCAAGCATGTACATGAAAAGTATAAAAAGCCCACACATACACAAATGAAGAAAGCTGTTTATATCACTTTTAGACAAAAAAAGAGCATCTGATGGCTCCGTGCTCTGCCCTCTTTTTAACAGAAATAAAGAGACCAAAAAAAAAACCAAAAAAAAACCCCAACAAATTTCAGGCATTTATTTCATTTTCCATCTCTATAAAAAGAAACTTAAAAATTTGATTTAAATAGCAAAAAAGTACAAGAACAACAACAAAAAAACCCAAAATGCAACAAAAGTGACAATGTTTGAAAGGCAAATATTATGTATTGTTTCACAAACTGTTGAATAAAAAAACCCAACTTTTGCTTGCAGGGATAAAGCTTTAGGATGCTCAGTACTTTGGCAATATTGTTATGCTTGTGATGGTTAACCCTTTGAACACTGGTCCCCCTGTCCTTATGAACCCCTGTCCCTGGTCCCGCAGCCAAAAATTGCCATTTTCATAGATAGTAATATAATGATGGAAACACACAACACTGATGGATAGGGAGCAAATGTGAGTATTATAGAATGTTTTTCTTATCTTTAATCTCCAGTATTGGGCCTTGGTATGCCAGGCGGTCCAGCACGCTGAGCCCCGTTTGATACATAAAAAAAACTTTGCATTCTGTGCATTCATCACGAAAATTTCACAAAAAACCTCTCCAAACTACCCGCCGGCTTCTAGTTTCTCTTTGTTTACAACTGGGAATAAAAAATGGGGGCCAAACACAACTTTTAATGATGTAAGAGCACAAATATGCGGTGTCACCCTTCTGACCGCTGTACAGGTCAATGGTGTATATATCACCGTAGAATTTGACCGGTGTACAGGGCAATAGTGTTCAAAGGGTTAAATATGGAACACCAAATAATTTGTTCACTTAATGATTATGCAAGTACAATGTAAGTAATATTTTCTATACAAATAGGCTAAACCAACAAACTAACCAGCCAATGAAGGTGATTTTTCTCTTTCTCTAATTGATAAAGAAGAAACTTAGAAAAAGACAAGACAATGGACCTTTTCAAAAGTATTCTATTCTATGCCCTTCAGAATCTGAACAAAAATGGCACATTTCAGCCAGTCTACTAAATTCGTCAGTTAAACAAAGAGTAACGTTAAAACATTATAAAACACTAGCTGAGGTCCCCGGCCCTGCCCGGGATAAATCGGTTTGAATATTGGTTTCAGTTCTGGGTGGTTATTATGGACCTGCTTCATCTGGCCTGTTACTATTTGTTCATTTTATTTTTGTTTATTTGTTTTTAAATAAGTCTTACTGCTCTGCCTTTGTGAGTTGACACACTGCGCATCCCGTACAACAGCATGATTTGCGCACGGGTTAGTGTATTTGATAGTGAACACATCGCAGGAAGTGATAACGAAACCTTAAAACGGCGAACCATGACTCGAAATAGATCTAAATCATGGCGAAACAATAAATTTCCAATAAAAAAAACTACACCGATTTGAGATTTCTATTAAAAACTGTGCACTCTTACATCGATTCTGATGCACCATATAAAATTTGAAGTCTGAGTGTTGAGTGGTTCAGAAGCCTTTTGCAACGAAAAATCTCAAGTCCACAAATATATATAGTATAGATTATATTGAACACCTGATAAATCACAGAGATAACTCACCTTGTTCTCCCCTCAGAATGAACAACTCGTACTGACTGCTGAGAAAGAAGTCCACTGCTGCAAGCTGAAAGAAGAGACTGCTGGCTATCTCTGACAGATGATTTTGTTGGACCTTTGGACAAAACATTGCAGCCAAATTATTATGTCTTACAGTGAATATCACTAATATCTGGAGAAACTATTATCAATGTAGTGAATATTATCTATTTCACATCTCAGATTTCAAAAGTTTAGTTCTCCAAATCAGACCATTTGCAGTTTCTTGAGGTGTTACAAACATTTTGTGTCCTCTTTTACTGACTTTACAGCAATATGTTTTCTCTTAACCCATTCGCTTGCAGGTTTTTGCTTCACTATGGAGTGCTGAATATTTGGCTTGTGTGGACACCGATTTTCCAACACTAATATCAAAGCCAACTTTTTGAAATATCAAATCCCAACATGATTCACTGATTTGCCTTTACTATAATGCATAATATATTATGTCTTGTGTTTGCAGTGAGTGAAAAAAAAATAATCCGAAGCTGAACCACTCCTAAATTTCAAACTGGATAGTGTTGAGAGTTCCCCTCCACACCCACAAAAGTTACAATATGGAAAACTCATGATTCATAGAATTTCTTTCCCTAGACAATTCTCAAAAATTGACATTTTTTGTGGAGATACAGGTATATTAACCCTAGTCCTGCAGGAGGCCACTATATTGGCCTCCCCGCGCAACACGCGAGTCACGGTAGGCCATTATTTTGTCCGACACGCTTAACCGCGGGTCCTGCGGGAGGCCATTATTTTGTCCGACACGCTTAACCGCGGGTCCTGCGGGAGGCCATTATTTTGTCCGACACGCTTAACCGCGGGTCCGGCGGGAGGCCACATTTTTGTATAGCAACTGTGCGCCTCGTGCTTTGGTTATTCTGTTGCCAAGGCTGTCGTTGTTGTTTTTTCACGTTTTTTTTCCACACAATTTTCGCATGTTTATCCATCCTGTCACCCCTACTATATCTAACAAAATGGTATAGTCTGATTACGTTTATTACGATGCAACTATTTGCAACTATTCGTCATACTCGTGTAATAGTACTGACGGTCTGAAGTTTGAACTGGGGAAAATCTTGGCGAAACTTTTACTTTGATGCTGGTTGTTGTCTATATGTGAAATGAGAAGAAAGGGGCCATGTGCGTATTTGAGACGCCGTTCTACGTCTGTAATTATGAATTCCGATGTAATATTAGGGCATGCTGCATAAGGGCGTCTGTCAGTAGGTTTTTCATCAGGGAAAACTGGGAGAAAATGACCGACTTTGTTGTTGGTCGTTGTCTTTATTTGATGTGGTAATTAGAGAGATATTGTGTTCCTTTGATTAAACCGCTTTTCACTACATGTATGTGCTCTACGACATGGAACTGGAAATCAAATCTCTCGCTAAAACTAACATAGTAGAGAAGGGAGAAGGCAATGTCATGATACATGTGGTTAGTAAATTAAGCGAATGGCTTAAAAAATAATTTGTTCACCTGAATGGCCCGACATAGGGACAGAAAAAGCGCAGAGGTCTTGGGAAAATCATAAAACATGTTTTAAACAGCGTGTAAATGCAGAAAGTTCTTGATTTGGGGCCTTCCATTTCACAATAAAACCTACAGCATATCATCACAAGTACTTTATCCAAATATCATAGGGGTCCCTTACAATTTATCCACCACTATTGTTGTTATTCCGTCCTGAAGTATACGCGATACAGGTGTTCACAAGGACCCGATTGACCCGACCGCCGAGGTTATCGGCAACACGCGAACCATCGGCTGACTGGCTATCCCCGCATGGGGCGTTACATGGACGAGTTCACTCAACGCAGGACGAGGGTTAACAATTTCACATATTTGCAAATTATAACAAATGATCAAATAATACACCTTTACAGAGTATTAAGTATACTGAGTATTATTATTAAGGCCAAATTAATTCTTCAAAACTGAAGTGAAGACAATTACCTCTTGAGGCTGGCTTGGAACCACTGTCTGGCACAAGATCAATGGACAGAAATGCATCGCCCTACACACAAACAATGTACAATGAAGTTTTAATGGAAAAAATGTACACAGCAAAGAAAACTGAAACTCTATGTGTTATATGAAATGGTGGACTTCTCTTGAAATTTTGAGATCAGAAACAATGTATTTGATGATTTTCATTTTCATTGGTAATTTTTTTCTTCTAATTCTTAGGAATATTTTTTTCATCCATTCCTATGTTTTAATATATAATATTCATTTCATATTGAGATCTATTTTTTAATATTTGCAGAGATACCATTAATCTGATGAACCTACCTCATGATCTTTGATCTGTCTAGCTCGACCTGCAATGGAAGACCTGGGAGCGGAACTATCAGCACTGCGAGTTTTGAGCATACGAGGAGTGCGTAGTGATTTCCAGGAGCGAACACTTAGGCCTGAGCATACACTACCTGACCACAGACAGAGCTGAACAAATATGATAACCAAACACTTTTTGAAGACCTGAAGCCATTTTGCTCCTTTTTTGAGTAAAAATGGAAATCAACAAACAATAAACACTGATAAAATTTCTCATATTTATGGTCATAGGAAACTGACCTCTGCTGACTCCCAGAGATATTTATCAAGGTTTTTCACAAGACTGCTGATCAGGAGACAATAACAAAATATGAATCTAAAGCCAAACAAATGCTCATTTTGCGATTTTATGACACCTGAAGTGAGTAAATTAGAAACGCAGTGAAATTTCTGCTTGAATTGGTAGCCTACCAAAATATTATATCAGTATATTTCTTATCATCAAGGTCCAAAGTCAGCTGCTCGGGAGCTACAGTTGTCACTCTGATTTCTTTATTACTATATATATTGCACACTTCAAATTGAAAACCATCAATTAGTAGCAAGGGAAAGACATTAGATCACACAACTTGGCTTAAAAACATGAAGCACCATTATATGGCGCAACAGATACGCACAAATAGGTATAATTATTGTCCTAAAAGTTGATAAATTCATATTTTAAATTAATTCATTAATGTATGATCAAAATGTACCTGCTTGCCCCCCTGCATCGGACTGTATATCCAGGTCTCTTTCATCTAACATGTAGGGGTCAATATCAGGTATGTTGTCTGCAGTTCCATCAAGATGAATATCCTGAACTCTCCGAGGACTGCTAACTCTGGAGCCATTTCTCTCTCCATCAGGTACAGCAGCACCTTGATCTGTGTTTTCATCGACTCCATTTTCTGTGATATGTTGCACATCACAATCGTTGTTCTCAATATTTTCTTTATCACTGGTATTTGCCAGCTCGCCTGCATCAAGCTCAGTCGCCATATCCAGAGCCTGAGAGATGAAACAGACTCAAGTTGGTATCATCGTCAACATGTATACAATATCAAATTCAAAGTCACTCTCTCAACACATTTTTACAACATTTATAACACTTTATAATTATAACTTAGATATCTAGATCTATATTGTATGGAACATAATTAGAGATGAGACAAACTTTGTCTTCCTAAATAAAGTAGGCTACATAGGGGATTAGCACTTTGTCAGTGAAGATTTCTAGCATATCAGTTATGGTAAGACACACAGATTGAATTCTTGTATTAAGTTTATTGCTGTCCATAACATTTCAAACATTATTTTTCTCTTGTTTATTTACAGCCCTTTTATTGAGGATTAGTATATTTTAGTAACTAAGGTCGGCCGGCTAAAAGGTCGCCGCCAAATATTTACCGTTGCTGCTGTTGACTCGCCAGGACATATGAAATACGTGCAAAAGCTTGGAGGATGAAATCCTCCCGGGCTAATCTTGACTTAACAACTTGATAATACGTGGTACTACATGGTTTAGTTACAGTTGATTACCCACTGTGGGTAATGGAATCCAAAGCCTCGGGCGCCATATTTGTTTATAGTTGTAGTTTGGCCAGAAACCAAACGTGTACATGCGCAGTCCTAAATAGTTTCAAAATTAAAAGTAACTTAGTTAAAGCCATGACACTTGGATTGCAGAATACAAATCGGGAACAGTATGAGATGATTTATTTGACTATGATATAATCTGCAACAAATGTTTGATTTTTTTCTGTAAAACCCTTGATTTGCCTGAACTAATTACATTCTTACGCGGGGAATACATAAATCTAACTTCAATCATAAAGAGCTTTGCATGGTAAGGGATACCAGGATACCAACAATGTATTACCAGAGAGTATACTCAATTTGTAATAATCTTGAAAGTGTTGCTTCGCTTGTCATAAGCTCTTCACCACTAAAATAATTACCGTAAGTCATTGTACTATGGAATGCCCTAGTGACATTTACATGGTCATGAATTATATCTTTCTGACTGTGCAAACGACGTCCATTTCATGGTAGTATTGATAGGGCCTGCAGTCTACTATAGATCATTTAGGCTACTTCTTATCTTTGACATACTGATGCAACGACGAGAATATTCAAATTTCAAACTTGACGTATTTTCCTTTCAGTCTTTGAAATTTGAATGATGATGGAATAAACGATTTAAAGTAGCGATCAGTTTTAGTTTTCTTTGACAACAGCCTTAAACTTCTTACATATTTTTTTTGTATTATGTAGTTTTTCGTCCCATTAAAGCGCTTTACAGTCGTCCTTTCACATTCAGTTCACCATCACAAAGAACGTACCAAACATGGCACAATAGACAGCAGTAGTTAAAATGAAACCAAATAAAATAAGATAAAATAATTATTTTTTAATTACAAAACTGAAAATTTAAACAAATCCAGGGGAAATTAATGGTGTCTGACTTTCAGGTGATTTGTGGTTGAGCTGTCGGCAGGGCATTAAAAACTTGTGCACTGGAGGACACAGGGTTGACTCTTGTCGAATACGAGTATAAAATAATAACAAATACCCTTTTAAGAAAAGTGTAAAACATCACCTTTTCCTCCGAAACTTTTAAATTTTCAAAATTCTATTCTGTACTTTGATGTTACAATTGATTATATAAGCTAGTGTTATATGACTAAGAGTGTCTATGTGTGTGAAACTGAAAGTTTGTATTGATGAGAGTGCGTGTTTTAGTATGAGATTTGGAAAGTGTAGGCCTATGCATGAATTATTGATACAGCGCATTGAGTAATAATTTTATTAGAAATGCGCTATAGAAATTCTATTTATTATTATTATTATTATTATTATTATTATTATTATTATTAATTATGTTCCTCTCATGCTTTAACTTTTCAGTTGTTGTCGATGTTGGATGTCTGTTGTATAAATAAAATTGGGAGGAGGAGGAGGAGGAGGAGGCCAGGGCCGTAACTAGCCAAGCGGGGGCCCCCCCGCAAACTTTCTTATCGGGGCCCCCCTTCCGCAGACTAAGCATAGGCCTACCCACCCAACACATGTACATGTATTCGCTTATACTGTAGCACCGGAGCTGTGGACGTGTGGCCCAAACAGCCAAATATAGTGGCGTATGGTACGCAGGGAACGTTGGGCGCGTCACGTGGATTTTTTATTCGGAATAATCTAGTGGATAAAACAATATTTACCACCACCACACCATCACCACCACCACTACCACTACCACCACCACCACCACCGCCGCCACTAACAACAACAACAACAACTATCCTCAAACAAAAAACAAGAAAATAAAAGTAAATTAAAATGAACACAACTGCAACTACATAACAAAAGAATCCAAGCATCAATAACCATGCAAGCAACTGAAACTAAAAATAAAAACCAGTAAAATGAACAGAAGCAAAATAAAAAATAAAATAATGCTTACCTTAAACCATCGGTGCTTTCCTTGCTTTCATGGCCGCGAAATCGTTGATTACTTGCTCGTAGTCTAGTTTTCTTACCCTCTCTGCTTCAATGCTGAGCAGTGCCAAACCTTGCAAGCGTTCCTGGCTCATGGATGTTCTCATATAGTTTTTTATAATCTTCAGCTTACTGAATGACCTCTCCGCGGATGCAACAGTCACAGGGATTGTCATGAAGATGCGCAGGAGAACGCAGATGTTGGGAAAGCTAGGAGCAACCTCTTTATAATCTACTAGCAGGCAGGTTGCGAGCTGTCGCACAGAAGACAATCCTGTTAGTTTATCACCCATAGAGGTCTTCATCATAACCAGCTCTGTAGCTAGTGCCTTAGACAGGTCTTCAGGGTACGCTTCAACAAGCCTGTCAACTTCAGTATTGATATCAACTTCTTGTAAAGTGAGAAGCGATGGTGGGTTCACGACTTTGAATAGCGAGGTGATTTTCTTTGTTCCTGTGAAGCGAGACTCCAACTGCAGGATCATAGTATCCAAAATGCCATAGAACACTTTTTCTTTGAAGATTCTCTCCGGGTCGATATCATCATCAAACTTTACTGCTGCCTTTCTCTTCTGTTTGAATGTTGTGGGTATGGACCATCGTCGAGCAGTGTCTTCACTCCTCGCCAGAAATGACTCAAATCCTGTCGATGTTGCTTCAGTTTGGACAACACAGCATCCAGCTCACACACAGCTTTTGATAAGACAAGATCTTTGGCTTGAAGCAGCTTTGATGCTACATTGATGTCGGACAAAACGTCACTGAGCACTGTGAGAATCACAATGAAGTCAAAATTTTCCATCTTGTTCCTCAGTGATATAGCTTCATCAATCGTGTCCTTGTTTGTATTCTGGAGAGCAATCTTGCTGAGAGCTTTTAAAACATCTGGAAATCTTAGTCTCACAGCAGTTAAAGAGGTGACTCTTCCAGACCAGCGTGTAGGGTTTAACGTTTTCAGTGTACTTTCCGACTCAGAAGTGATTTCAGCGAGAATGTCCCACCTGTTGATGCTGTGGCCGAAGAATACGTACAGCTGCTGAATGATATCGAAAAAAATCCTGACTTCTACAATTCCTTTCACTGCGTCGTTGACAACTAAATTCAGGTTATGCGCTGCACAATGCACGTAAAATGCGTTTGCTTGAGAGTCAATAATCCTCTTTTGAAGACCTTGGCATGACCCGGACATGTTCGCAGCACCGTCATAGCCCTGTCCTCTGCAGTGTTTTAAATTAATTGAATGCTCCTTTAGGAACGACAGTAGTGCTGTTTGTAGGCCCTCCGATGTCTGGTCGTGGATATGGTAGAAATTGATAAAAGCTTCATGAACTTAAACACTGTCCTCCACTAATACATATCGAAAAATTAAGCTCAATTGGTCTTTTTTCGAACTGTCCTGGGTGGTGTCCATGATGATGGAATAAAATCTGGCACTTTTCAATTCATTTAAAATGTCTAATCTCACTCTTGATGCTAAAATACCAATAAGTTCATTCTGAATAAGTGGACTTAAATAGTTAGTAGACCCTTTCTTTTTGCCATCTAGGGTATTCATAGAAACATCAAACTTGGCCAACAGTTCCACCTGTGAAAGAAAGTTCCCATTTGAAATAGCACCAAGTTGATCAGTCGTTCCTCTCAGGGCGATGTTATTTCTAGCTATTGTCAAAATAATTTCAACAAGTCTTCTCAAAATCTCTCTCCAGAATCTAGTCACATCAGATAAACTTGCATCGATCTTGTGATCGACTGTTTTGTGTTGTTTCCAATGGTTTCCAACTATGCAGGCTTGAATGTGGGCTCCTGATAGTGCATGCTCTTTGACCTTTTTAGACAAACCTTGCCAATCCCGAGTGTCGAACTTTCGGTGGTCGGGGGGAAAAAAGCCAACAGAAATGGCAGTAAGCTACATCTTGTATTTGTGAATAGCAAAGCCATGTATTAGAAGAATGTGAGAACTGTGTAGAATCTTCACTATAGAAATAAGAAGAAAAGCTTCTATTTTGTGTATTCCTTGGAAATGGCCCTTTCGGGCGACAAAGTCCATGTTGAACGATGAAATGTTTCATATCATCGGTTAGATCATCGGCAAAATGACCCTTGTCAGTTGGGTAGTCCAATGTTAATAGATCTATTTCTGGTACAAGTAGTTCTACACTACCTTCTTTCGTGTGACCTGAAAAAAAGGTGAGATAAAGAAAGAAACAGTGACTTATATCACTAGATATAGATATAGATAGATCTAGTTTTCTAATTCATACTTTGTTGTGATATACGTTACATTTACGTTACGATTGGAAAGACAATAACTTTAAAAAATGAAAACACAACAAAACAACAACAATAACAACAACAGCAGCAATAGCAACAACACCGGCACTACTAGATCTCGTGCTCGTAATTTGCTGGGCTGGAAGATCACAGTGTTTTCAGAGAATTCTAAATATAGATCTAGATCTATACCAAAATTTTTGCCGTCTCTTTGCTGGCAACTCAATAATTACATGCACTAGAATTTAAGTCAAGAGAAAGCTAGATACATGTATAGATTTAGATCTAGACGTCTAGATATATCTAGAATCTAGATCTAATCTTGATCTAGATCGAGATCTTGGCTACTTACCAGTGGATTTTGATTCTTCTTGTTGCATGCTTGGTCCAGGTTCTAAAGTTGGACTTTGATCTGACACTGGCCTGGGGTTGATACAATCACTGGCATTACCAAGCTCATCCATTTTTGGGGGTTGCTTAAAAAAGGCATCTATTTTCGGAATTTTTTTCATTCCCTCTTCATTTTGTTTCGCTAATTTTTCGCTTTTGAGCACCCGAGGGATATTCCCGTCGGTTCATCTTGATCGTCTTGACCAAAACAAAAAAAAGCAAGTTTTTTTGCACTCAAAGGCCGAGAGCCATTTATTACGAGTGCCTTAACCATAATTATAATTTGATCGGAAAACCAGGTTAAGGGGCCCCCGGCAACCATGAGTCAGTTAAGTAAGGGGCCTCCGACAACTACGATTTTGTTGAGGGGCCCCCAACAGCTACGATTTTGTTGAGGGGGCCCCGACAGTTATTAACACTCTTGTCTCTAAATTGTCTTTTTCTGCTTTGCTGAAATTGCTGGGGCCCCCAGATAATTCCAGACTCTCTCTCTCTCTCTCTCTCTCTCTCTCTCTCTCTTCTCTTTTTCTTCTTTTTCTTCTTTTTCCCTCTTTTTTTCTTTTTTCTTCTTCCTTTTTTCTCCCTCTTTTTTCTTCCGTCCGGGGGCCCCCTACCCTCGGGGGCCCTCCCGCTTTGCGGGGGCTGCGGGGCCCTAGTTACGGCCCTGGAGGAGGCACGTTCAGGTTATAGAATCTTTGTGTTATTCAGTGCTAATTGAATTCTCATTAATATCCCTCCCCGCACTTGTCTGTCTGTCTGTCTCTCTCTCGCTCTCTCTTTTTCTCATTTGCACATTTTCATTCTTTCTCAAATGTTATCTCGCGTACCAAGATAAACAGACGGAGAGGCTTTCAAGCCGAAAGAAATTCAGAAAGACAGAAGGAGGATTAACTGCTGAACGTATGGCCATGAACCGTGTCCCCGAAAAGGTCACACACTACCAACAGTTCCGCCAAGTACCATACCCTGTGTCTCCAAACACTGATATCCCGACACGGGACCACTACTGTAGTCCCCTGAACTTTTTTATTTGTTACAATCACTTCAGCATTAATGATTGTATGTGCAATCCTGGGCGCTTTTCGCCATAGATTTGTCTGATTTCAGATCGATCACCAGAATAATTAGAATTATATACAATACTGGCAGCACGAGGCAAAGCTCAAAGGACAGTATAATGTGTTTGGATTCTGGTATCATTCGTGGAGCCGGGGCTGGACGGGGGGGGGGGGGGGGGGGAGGGGGAGAGAGAAAGAGAGAGAGTAGAGAGGAAAAACCCGAACGGATTGACTGACGGTTGGACAGATAAATGTTTAGATATATAGATGTTTAGATAGATAGATGGATTGACAGATAGACAGACAGACAGAAAGATAGACAAACAGACAGACAGGTGGACACTAAGGGTGTGCGAATCCAAAAATTTCGGACTCGATTCCGGAATCGAGTAATAACAAAAGGAGTCGAATAATTACTCGAGTAAGTACTCGATTCCCAAGGTGCCAGGAATCGAGTAATTACTCGAGTAATTATACTAACGAGAACTTGTTATTCAATTTTTTTTGCATGGCAAATGTTGGTGTTGCTATTGTTTTAACTTCAGTACTGTTGTTGCTGTAGCTGTTGGTGGTGGTGGTGGTAGTGGTGGTTTGTGGTGATAATAATGCACTACTGCTGCAATTATTGTTTTAACATTGTTGTTATTGCTGCTAATGCTGTTGTTATCGCTGCTGCTGCTGTTGTTGTTGTTGTTGCCACTGCTGTTTCACCACTGCTGCTGTTGTTGTATTTGTTGTTGTTGTTGCTGTTGCTGCTGTTGTTGTTGTTGTTGGTGTTGGTGGTGGTGGTACACTGAAAATAAAATGCATACCTAAAATTTATAACTGTGAACCTCAGAGAATGCACTTCATACATGAAGTTTGCTTGGGATCATCATAGGTTCTTAATAGTCAGCAATTGAAAGTTGTTGGGTTTTTTTTTTCTTTTTTCTTTCTTTTTTTTTTTTTTTTGTTTTCTTTGTTTTTTTGTTTTTTTTACAACATATTGCTGTTTAGAAACAACAACATATTTACATTTTCTGCTGTCAATCTTGATCTCCTGCTGGATACCAGTTCTCCGGCAGCAGAAAACAATCTCTCTGATGGGACGGAGGATGCTGGAATGTTGTTTGTTGTTGTTGATTGGTTGGTTGATTGGTTGGTTGTGGTGATGATGGTGGCGATGTTGTTGCTGTTGTTGTAAACTATAACAACTTGTGTGAGCTAAGGCTAGCATTGAGTGTTTCTTTTGAAATCGAAACCACCGTAAATTCTTGGAATTCTAAGAGTAGTTTCACTTTCAGTTCTGTTGCCGTCGGTTTCCACTTGCTGTACTCACCCAGCACGTGTGGTTATGGTGGTGGCGTGGTGATTTGACGTGCTTTCAGTGTAATTTTTTGCCCAATTTGTGTATGGGACTCGAGTCCTTTACCGAGGAGTCGAGTCCGGAATCGGTTTGTTGGAATCGAGTCCAGAATCGAGTATTTGATTGGAGACTCGGGTCCGGAATCGCCGCAGTTAAGAATCGAGTACTCAATTCCGGAATCGTTACTCGCACACCCGTAGTGGACACACAGACAGATAGATAGATAGATAGATAGATAGATAGATAGATAGATAGATAGATAGATAGATAGATAGATAGATAGATAGATAGATAGACAGATAGATAGATAGATAGATAGAGATGGATAGATAGATAGAGAGATAGATAGATTATAGATAGATAGATAGACAGACAGATAGATAGATAGATAGATAGATAGATAGACAGATAGATAGATAGATAGATTATAGATAGATAGATAGACAGATAGATAGATAGATAGATAGATAGACAGATAGATAGATAGATAGATAGATAGACAGATAGATAGATTATAGATAGATAGATAGATAGATAGATAGATAGATAGACAGATAGATAGATAGATAGATAGATAGACAGATAGATAGATTATAGATAGATAGATAGATAGATAGATAGATAGACAGATAGATAGATAGATAGATAGAGATGGATAGATAGATAGATAGATAGATAGAGATGGATAGATAGATAGATAGAGATGGATAGGTAGATAGACAGATAGATAGATTATAGATAGATATGGGTGGGGTGGGGGTGGGGGAATGTAAATTGTTTGTGAGTGGCCATTTCAATTTCGTTCTTGTTCTCTTTAGCCCTCGTCCGTCCATTGCAGGAGGTATCATTCCGTCAATGACCTCCGTTCTTCTCTGTTTTTTCCGTCCGTCTCGCCAAATGCCTGTCCACCTGTCTGTACAAGATCATCTCTCCATAATATTCTCTCAGGCCGTTCACTTGTTCTCTTTCCTTTTCTAGGTCTGCATTCAGTGCGTCGCTTTGTCGTCTGTCATCTTTCGTTCGTCCGATATGGCCAGTCCATTTCCATTCTTGTCGTAGTATAAATTTCACAATGTCTGTAACCTGGGTTTGTTTCCGAATTTCAGTGCGGGGGATTTTGTCGTTAAGATGCATTTTGAGAATGTTTTTTTTTTTTCAGTTGCTCTTTGCATGGTTCTGAATTTGTTTTTATGTGCTGCTTTGTTAGGGACCAGGATTCACAGCCATATGCAGCTGTCCTCTTTGATCCCTAAACAATTATTTTTGGCCATGTACACAAATAACAGGAAGTGCTCTTGAAATTATTCATAGTAAGTAAATATCTTTATGCTATGTTATCGAAAACCACACCTAGCTCTTATGCTAACCGTTAATACATACAAGCTTTCAAAAAAATCTGAAAAACATCGTCGATCTGGTTAGCCTACGAGTGCAGTTTTACCCCAAAAACAAGATAAAAATTTCAACAATACAACAGTTTCCTGCCCTCTTCGAAACAGCAATTCTTTATGGTTATTTATTTTGGTTTTACTTTTTCTTTCCACCCCAAAGGCGTATGTAGTTCTGTGTCCACTGGGGCAGCTGTACAACACCACGACCAAGGAATGTGAAGCCTCTCCTCTCGTCACTGCCCCACCGACCATCACGAGATTGCCCCTTCTGACACAGCCCAGGACTACAGTAAGGACGAGTGGTCAGAAGTCTATGACAAGTTCTCTGCCACCACTGACTCAGCCAACTACACGTCTTTTGCCGTTGGTGACCACATCACCCCGGGTAGCTAACACTAATTGTACTTTCAACATCTTTACGGGAAATAGACTGCACGAGTACCCGCTTGACAGGTTTGTTGTGAAAGATCTAGAGAGAGAGAGAGAGAGAGGGGGGGGGGGGAGGGACACTCACAGACACACGGAGAGAGAGCTGGGAGGTAGGGAGGGGAGAGAAAAAGAGGGAGATAAAGAAAGAGTGTGGTCAGAGTCGGCACGAGAGAGAGAGAGAGAGAGAGAGAGAGAGAGCGATAGAGAGAGAGAGAGAGAGAGAGAAAGAGATGCTTGAGAGGGTGCGAGACACACGCACAGGGAAAAAGAATGGAGGGCGGGGGGGGGGGGCAAAATACAGATGACAGTAAGAAAAGAAAAAGATAGCAAGAAATTAACCAGTCACGTTTTTTTGTTGAGCATCATTAGACAGTTTACAGCCTAGCGCAACTTTCGGGACCTGGTCCGTACAAGTGTGGCAGGTTGGTCATTATTTATCATAACCTCATTAAGGTCCGTACCCCAAACCTTAGGCTAGGTGGCCTTGATCATTGTGCCCTAGCTTCAATATTTCATAATTTCGTTGCGACCCGTATCTCAAAGTTTAGAAGAAAATTTTAATGACACGGACCGTAGTGTGATAGTTTACTACTATTCTGTAGCTTCCGTACAGTCCGTATTCCGAAAAGTAGCTTTAGGTCTCACAGACGTGTATCTAGACTGGTTTTATGAGAAATAACTAAGTTTTCTTCTCCAGGTCAAAGTATATCAACTGTACCTTGGTGCCAGGACAAGTGAAGGTAGAAAGCTGTCCTGCAGGCCAGAACTGGGTCCAGGCTCGTCTCTCCTGTATGTTTACCTAATCCTTGATGCTCAACAAGGTGGGTAGATCTCTAGTTACAATTATTCGGGGGTACTTTTTTTATAGTGGATCACTGGCATTTGCTGTTACACGAATAAAAAGCTGTTTGATTGTTATATTATGTTTGAAGGTTGGTTAGTTGTCGGCTATGGAATGCCACTTCAGTGCCAGCCCAGCTGACATCCCTACGTCATTCCAACGCAGCATTGGTAGGATTACCGTATGGGCGGATTCCCTACATGAAAGCGGCGTCCTTGTGATGTTGTAACCAACAGATCTACATAGGAACTATGTCATTCCGACGAGCAAAGTTGACGTTAATCCCAGCCGTCTGACGTCTGTAGGAATGCTTTTTCAGGGTTCAGTCCTCCCTGTTTGTTATCACGATGTGGTATCAGAGACACGTCACGTCGCCCGCCTCTGTCAGATCGCCGACGAGCGAACGCTTTTAAACACAATGTGAAATAAGGTCAGACCCTGTCCAGAACGGGATGCGAACCTGGGACGTCTCACATGTGGGTGAAACGCTTTCTCCGCTAAGCCAGTATGGTAGTTATTGTTTCAGAGATAAAAGATTTGGAGTTGAAGTTTGGGGAAAGGACATCGATGCGATAACAACCATAATGCTTGTGCTGGGAAGAAGCAAGACAAAGTACAGAATGTATCAGAATGGTAGGATGGAATGAGACTCTACCACAAGCATCCTCCAATCAACCGCTGTTTCAGAGATTAATAATTATTGTTACAATCTTGTTGCTCTTTTGGTAGCATTTTTTTTTCTTGGCGGAGTTAAAGTGAGAAGGGGGAGAAGTCCGAGAAGCCAAAGCGGTATCTGTGTGTGATATTAATGTGTTTTTATTTAAATATCGTTTTATAACTCCTTATTTGGTGAAAATGACCTCATATTCAACAAAGGCAAAGTTTTCCTTGTATACGAGCAAGCAACTTGTTTCTTGTACTTGAGCAACGAAAATTTTGTTTAACGAAGAATGTCATTTTAAGTCCTTTTACAGTCTATATGGACAGGTTTGGTGGACTGCAAGTTCCCTAACCCATGTGGAGGAGCCCTGGTCTACTACTCCTACTCCACAGACAACACCAAGTACATCCAATGTAACGCTCACCAAGAGGCCTTTGTCAAGACCTGCCTCACAGTCACAGGACAAATATGGAACCCCTTGCTGGACATTTGTGACTTTCCGTAAACAGAAAAATCAAAACTATGTGGACATAATTATGTTTCCATAAGATGACTTGCAGAAGCCCATAACGTCAAAGTCCATGTTTTTCTGTCTGTCAGCCAGAAATAGAATAATGTAATAATATCATTACTGTCCACAGTACAACGGTTTCTGAATGTAAGTCCACGCATACGCCCCAAAGACAAATGATATTTATGTGATAATAAAGAAGTTATCTAGAGATAGAAAGTGTGTTTTGTGTTTTATTTTCCCCTTGATGATGGTCTACGCTGGTCACCCCATAGTGTTTCATTCAGCCTTGAATGTGCCCAATTCCAAATGAATATTAAAATTTTTCACTCACACTTTTAACATAAGACAATTTCGTGTGGAGTTATTCTCTCACAAATATTTACATAATACACTCTATGTAGATGGTTCGATAAAATACACTGTGTAGGTTCCAAAATGCTGGAAGGTGATCAAGAATGAAAGAGGCTGGCTGTGCAACCACGTCAGAAAGAATAATTAGAAAACTTGAATGTGAAATAGAATTTTCTCGCTGCAGAGAAATACAGAGATGGACAGAAATAAGGGGACCTTAGTTTTTATTTGTTTCATCTCCATTCTCCGAAAAAGAAAAGGAGATCTTTTAGTATGTAGAACTAGAAGAGGTATAACAAATGCACTCTTTGACACTTGCTTAAAATACCTCTAGGCACCTATCAAGCTGTTTCACAGTTCCCATTTATTCTAATTTCTAATCATAATACTAAAGCAGCGAACCGTTTAACGTTGAATTTCTCAGGTGTGCAAAAAGTGGAGTTGGACCAAATGTAACACAGTAATGGATAACACGAGCGGGTCTCTCTAATCTATCTCACACAGTCAAACTGTATACAAACAAAACTATCAGGTTTTGAGAGGACACCAATTTTATTAAAAAGAAAAGAAAATAACAAATCAAATAATAAACACAATACAATAAACAGTACAATAAACAAGACAATAAACAAGACAATAAACCCGACAATAAACCAGACAATACAATAAACAAGACAATAAACCAGACAATAAACCAGACAATAAACCAGACAATAAACCAGACAATACAATAAACACAAGACAATACAATAAACAAGACAATAAACCCAACCGATAGGCACGGTGAATTAACCAAATGAATTCACACTTGATCTACATCATCAGAGCTGGCACTTCACAAATCTTGTTACAACTTCTCACTTTTATCTTAGTCTGGACAGAATGATACGTCCTGCTGTCTTGAAGACTTGGGTGGAACTGACTGACCCACGCTATCATCTATGCGTCACCCAAAAACGCGCCACCCATTTACTCCCTAAGAGTCCACTACGTGCAAATTCTAATAAAACATTAAAACAAATAAAAACATTTTTAAAGAACTACCCTCTTGCTGGTATATGTGGTAAATATACTATCTTGATAAAATATTATTTAATAACATAAATACTAAACAAAACCTACAATGTAGTGATACATAACAAGATTCTACTTCTGGCACCAGGGATGGTCACGTAAATTGACCAATCCTGGACAATACAGACAACGCTAAGATCATGGTTTAAAAATTGGCGCAGTGAGCAGATCAGTCGGGAATGTTACTCAACACTACATGACTCATGTCAAGTGCGCGATCAAACAACAAGGGGAGATTACCTATAGTTTCTGCGGGGTTACTTCCCCTTGACCACATCCAGTGGTCCAGCTAGTCAAAATAAACGGGTTTATCTCCCTTCCACCACAGCGAGCTATAACTCAGCCCTGTAATGCTTCACCCCATTACACAAAGAAGAACTCAGGCCGCAGTAAAGAGAGGAAAGTGCACAGGCCTTTCAGCAGCATGATTATCATCTTTGTGACGGTGAGCTTTCCTTCAAAAGCGAAGTCTATGGTAAAACTAACGGAGCAAGATACAGTTTACAAAGGTCTACAACTAAGTTATCAAATTTACCCCTACCACCCCCCCTCTCCCCCCAAAAACTACACTGTAGCGACGATGCGACTGCTCCAGTTGTAACTGGGCTGCAATGACACTAAGGTAAATCTCCCAAATGAGATTAAAGAAGTATTCACACAAACAAACAAATAAATGACAAAGAATTAGTGTTTACAAACGTTTCTCTCAATGACAGTACAGGTGATTAAATAATAAGTTACACCCTTTCAGACATTGGCCCCTTTATTCACCCTTTGCCTTGTTAAAAGGTCAGAAAGCCGGCCATGGACTGTAAGTAGTGTCATTATTCAGAGATCTATCAATGCGTATTGCGAATACTTCAATTAAGAACATCAGGTTTGTGAGTAAAAAGTGTAGTATATAAGTTGTTGTTGCAAAGAGACATGCTACTGTTGCTGTTGTTGAAGGACTACTGCGGACACGATGGTAGGCTTTAATCTTTCTGTCTATCTATTTATCTACCTATCTATCTATCTAAGACTGGAGCGAAAAGTAGGCCACGGCGTTAGCAATGTCCGTGTAGGCTGTACATTTTCATAAGGAAAAAAAGCTTAGACTGTTCAAAATAATTTCAGCCAGCCTAAAAATATATTAAATCACAGTAAGTAGATCCAATTACTCTCTGTGGTGAAGACCGCGGCTTCCAATACTTGCTATGGCGGTGATCTAGTTTCCCGTTTGGCAGAAATGATTCCTGTCATTACAATACGTACTTTATGGTTTTAGTCTGATCATTCGAGAGGGACCATCTTTCAGCTTGCTTCATTCACACTTAAAACCATTCAATTTTCAAAATAAATGGCCAAATAATAATCTCTCAGATTTTACTCTCCTCTTTAATCGATTGAGTCATGACTCTGTGGCACACAAACAACCATTGCCTTTCGAAACGATAATAATGTAACAAAGAAGAGATGAGATCTTAATCGTAAGTGACAACGAAAAAAATGATAACAACAATGGTTCCAGCGAGAACAACAGAACCCACCAGTCTCAAACCAAAAGCATCCACAAGTTTTGCTACTTCGATCCATGTGATATCCTGATTATTTCGTTCATCATCCATTGCACTTGGATCGTGGATGTTGTCACCTTTGACATCTACACCAAGGTTCTTGTGAAGGGATTTGTCTTCAAATACAGCATGCCCATTTGTCATGTGTCCTAAACTGGGTATATGGGAGCATGAATTCTGTAGCCCATTGCCATTAGAGCTGTCAGGACCATCTTGAGTTGCCACTTTGTTCCCGCGACCTGCTCGCTTTACATACTCGCCCAAGTAAGTGCACGGTTTCAGAATTCTTTGGCATACAAAGATAACTCACTGGGGTCGAGGCTTAGCTGGATCCTGGTTATAAATCACCACTGTCCACACCGTAGACAATGTAATGCATGTACCCAAGCACATGACGCCTGTCAGGTAGATCTCTGAAAACACAAGAGATATTACAAGAATAACCTTCATAATCCAGTAACGGAATTTTAATACAGAGCACAGCGGGGAAAAAAATAACAATATTTGTCGCTACTAATGGTAGCCAAATGTTGCTTCACGATAATGTTCAATTTCTCTAATATAATTCCGCTGTTCATCTCTATTCATTAGTAAATATATCAATGGAAAGAGAGCAAAATCAATGTGTGTATCAGTCAATCATTTGCTCAAAGTCTAAATTAGTGTCTTGCGTCAAGAATTAAAATGCATTCAGAACGCAACAGTCTCCAAGCAAAAGGAGTTCACTGGGGTTAGTCTAGATTAAACAGAAATGATTAAAAAAAAAAAAAAGAATGGCATCTCAGGGATAAAAAAATTGGAAACTGAAGACGAAACATTCAGTCTTTTCTTGGCGTGATTTCCATGTAATTACTGAAATAGGTGTTGTTTTTTTTATCTTCAGTCCGCCCACAGGGGCTCCCAGTCAAGGGTATTTTTCCTCGAGCCACTCAGGGCGGCTTATAAATATACATCAGCTAATTACACTTACAAAGCATGTGAATTTCTATCCACCAAAAATCATTCGCCAGCCCTACCACTAAACCCCACCGCACATATAGGTGTATTACGGGCCCAACAACTGCAGACAACTTTTTTATTTTTGATTTTGCCATTTCTTGTCTGTAAACTCATCGAAGGCATTGTATTTATTCTATCGATTAAGAATACAACAGGCTTATCCGAAATGTTTAGCGCTAAAAATGTATTTAAAACAAAGAGTGCGTTTGAAGTGAAATAGTTTTTATTCCTGTCCTGTAAAGTCATGGCGGTTTCATGACAGGGCCAGCGAATTAGCGTCCCTAACATTAAGTGCATGGATGTTTTCACGTTGACTTACGCAGTACGGAAGTCTCGGTCGATGTAGGTGGTAAGTTATCAGCCACCAGTGTCAGCAGGACAATGTAGCTGAGTAGAACAGTCAGTGAGTAGCCCAGTTTCTCTCCAGACTCAAAGGGCAATGCGTAGACAGCACACATCAGAAAAGAGTTCAGGACTGCAGGAACGATCAACGTCAGGCTGAGAAATACCCACTTCCGTTGAAATGTCATTCTGGAAAATGAATGAAGATAAATTATTTTCACTCATGTTTCAAGGAGTTTTAAATTAGAATAATGAACCTCTCGAGAAGGCCGGATTCAATTTCATTCCGAACACGATTTAAGACCAGCAATTTTCACCGATGTTTCAGGTACTAATCTGAATATATGAAATCCACACATGATGGTCAAAATTCAGATTACCACTCTAGTGCCCTGTGTCAAGAACAGTTTTGATTCATAAATGTTTCCACTGAGTAAATTTTTGTGAGAGAGCAGTGAGTAATTTTTACAAACGTAATTATTGTGCGAGCCAGCATAACTTGGTCTCGTAAACAATTTGTTTTGAACAGTTTTTTTCCTAATAGATAGACAGAAGGTGTGGGGAAGGATAGACGGACAGCGTAGGTGTGCATGACTGAGCACTTTTTATATCTCGTGTTTTGAACTAGGTTTAGTAGAGAGGGAAGGGGTGAGTAGGAATTAAATGTTATTGAGACGTCTGTTGACGTACAGAAAATCCGTGATCCAGAGTAAAAGCTCGGGGTTTTGAACATGTTAAGAATTTATTACTATAAAATTACATTTTATTGTCTTGAGTGATTCGACCTTTGATGTCGACCCAAGGTCGTTGCGTAGGGCTGTTACTTAAAATAACTCGGTTCGGCAGCTGAGCTAGAGGTGGTTGTACCAATCAAATGTATGAATCTGGACGGAAGGTCGAGACATAGCTTTAGTATTTAAACCCGTGCAGAGCTTAGATAGATGCCACATGTAGACAATCCATTTACGAGGTGGACGGCGATAGTCCTCAGCCAGATGAGAGACATAAGAGACGCAGTTGAGCAGTCCATATTGTGAGGAGCATGATTTTAAAGCTCCAGAGCCTAAGCTACTTGGTTTGATATGAACCCACAGCGTTTACATCCAGCGCTCTCACTCCTAGTGAGGGCCGCATGGTGAGAGTCCATACTAATTTGTAATGATGAAAGTGAACCGTTCTACTTACTTTTGAAGACAGTTTCAGAGCTACCGCCAGACAACGCATGGTTGTACAAGCATTCTCCATGGCGTGTCTAAAGGAAATGTCCATATCATAACATGTCTCATTGAATTAATAGAATTTAAACTGTTATATCCGTCGCCACGTGCGCGGATTCTATTTGGCGTATAACTCATATGACCTGCAAGTAGTTAGAGTGAATAAGTTAGTCTTTATAGAAAGCTGTAGTTTCATTAGTAGATTCAGTTGCCTTTGAATTGATATTTATATTTATAATTATATTTGATACATTAATTCCTGTAATTAAACTGCCCTACAGTTCTGCTAAAAATCAAAGCAATTGATTTATTTAGTTTTTAGAGTGCAAAGTATTTTTTTGTGTGTGTTCATCGATTGTGGGAGCGGACCTCGAAAGAGTGTCAGTCGAATTATCCCCATCTAACCCACATGGCGACACTGGAGGGGACTTACCAAATTTCTTAATCCTTAATTTCTTAAATTCGTTAGATTATAATCACCTTTTATCTTTGTTTGCATTACATTTTTGTTCTTTTCATGATCCGTCGCTCACGGGATGTCGCTGCTCTCCCATTGACCCGATGACCGAGGCCAGGGAGACTACAGAACAGAACTTGGAACGGTGAAAGACAAAAAAGACTGACTGTGGTGTACGCAAGGGCTAAAGGAATTGCCACCAAGTTCCTTGAAAGTTAAGTGATTCCATCCTAAAATTTTGTCTGCGTCTGGGGAGTTGAGTGTTCCTCCTCGTGTTTTACAGGCTTTTTATACTTTTCTTCTTTGTTAGAATTGCGGGAGGTCGGCGAGGGTTCTTACGTGTGCGTGTCCTCTGTGCCAAAGTGGTGGCTTGGTCGCCGATTTTGCCGTTTCGACGACAACGTCTGCGGTCTCGCAACAACCAGTGGTGATTAAAACAGTGAGGATTCGCATTCGTGAGAATAGTCTTTGTTAGGGACCTGTATATTTGTTTAGATTGTGGCGTTCACATCTTCCTCGTCTCTTTGGGAAGACGTCTCTCTTGTTCTCTTCTCACCTATCTGTAATTATATTCAGAACTTGTAGGGTCTGTTATCGTTCGTCTTTTCTTGTCTAGCGTCGTGTCTGGTGTATTTTTTTTCATTAGACCTTTATCATTATGGTGTTGGTACATTCCTTTGTTTCTTATTTTACCTAAGTAACTCATGTGTCTACATTGACACATTGATCGAGTAATTTGATCTGGTTATTGAGAGTAACGATTTTATTGAATTGTTGGAACCCGTGCAGTTAGCACACTGCCAGTTCTATGGAGCTTATTAAGCGTCATGTATAACCGATCTCGTCTTTATATTGACGAGCTCCCGAGAGGGCAGTATTAGACTGCTTAGGGAGGTGATTTTTTTTGTGTAGTGATGAGTAGTGAGTATTGATTTTATTGTCGGCTGGTGCCGCCGCCCGAAGAGCAATGAATTTGTCTCATGGGAAGAGTCTGTATCAGTATCGAGGTTATGTCGATATAAGAGCTATGTGAATTATATATATTGAGTATACTTTTCTTTAGTCGTTTCCGTATGACGTCGACCCGAGGAGAGCAATAATGAGATTGCCTCATGGGATGGATGATATTGGTATTTTTCGATTATTTGAGAGATGTTGGCAGTGCTAACGTAGTACACTGCGTCATCGCGTATTATTGTTGAACCTTCTTACAGGCATTGTAAGCCCCACAGGGCAGTGTAAGGCCTCTGGGCAGTGTAAGGCCACAGGCAGTGTAAGACACCGAGATGCAGTGTAAGACCTCTGGGCAGTGTAAGGCCGCAGGCAGTGTAAGACCGACGGGCAGTGTAAGACCGACTAGTTATGTAAGGAAGGGAGTATTCGCGTTTTGAGATATTTTGCAGTGGTAACAGAGGACACTGCGTGTTCGCGTTTTTGAGTTTTTTGCAGTGGTAACAGAGGACACTGCGTGGTCGCGTTTTAAGAAGTTGTGAAGAAGAGTGGAGATGTGTTTTTTATACAACCGATTATGACTATGGTTTTCCGCGTTTCGTGGACCATCTAACGTAATACTAGATATGACAAGTAAGAATACTGATTATGATTGTAACTCTCCATGCGGTCAGTAGATGAGTTATCTAAGAACATACCCGATATGGATATTGAATTGAACCGATTATGACTATATACCGAGATGACTGTGACACTTGACGGGTGCGTGTCCTGCGTAGGGGATAGCGCATTAAATTCACATGCATTCGCTTCGTGTCATCTTATCTATCCCGGATTGGATATAATTAGAAATAGATTAAAGTGTAATGTTATTTAATTGAGATTTAGATTATTGTTGAATGCGAGAAGCGCTATATAATTCTTAAATCAAGACGAGCGCTACGCAGATTTTGAAAGAGTACGTCAGGCTAATTATCTTGTCGACGTTTATTTCAGCTCCACTATGGCGAAATTTATAATTGATAAACCAGAATATGTTGCTATTTTATATAGAGACTGTTAAGCATTGAGGTTGAGCATTTTCCACCTTTTTCGGCGACCGTGGATGGTTTCACATTATATTGTCCTACCAATTATGGACATTCTTTCTCAAAATTTCCATGTGATTCCTTTTTCCACTAGCGTCCATCCTGACCATGACCTGAGTTTCAGACAACATTGACGCCTTTGTCTGCGGGTCAATGAGATGAGAAAATGGCAAACCGAGCGACCAGACCTACTGCTGCCAGGATACCAGTACTTTAATTAACTATTGTTCGTTCATGTTCTATGAATGTATTAATTACGCTCAGTGAAGCGATGAGCTAGTTGCTCAATATTTCAGTCTTTACAGTATGTCTGTGTGAGAGAAGTTTATCACTTTAATTCTTAAGTGCTGCAATAATTATATATTATCACAGAACGTCGCATATAAACATACATATGCTATTGTCCATCGATAATGCACGTTCTTAGAATTTATTTTTTTTTGACTTTCAGTAACGATATATTTTTTACTATATAGCCCTTTCCAAAGTACTATTACATAGCAACTTTAGTAGACAGTTATGTCGTTCAAACCCTAAGTTTTCACTGGGGTGGGGGATGTGTCAAGAACAGTTTTGATTCATAAATGTTTCCACTGAGTAAATTTTTGTGAGAGAGCAGTGAGTAATTTTTACAAACGTAATTATTGTGCGAGCCAGCATAACTTGGTCACGTAAACAATTTGTTTTGAACAGTTTTTTTCCTAATAGATAGACAGAAGGTGTGGGGAAGGATAGACGGACAGCGTAGGTGTGCATGACTGAGCACTTTTTATATCTCGTGTTTTGAACTAGGTTTAGTAGAGAGGGAAGGGGTGAGTAGGAATTAAATGTTATTGAGACGTCTGTTGACGTACAGAAAATCCGTGATCCAGAGTAAAAGCTCGGGGTTTTGAACATGTTAAGAATTTATTACTATAAAATTACATTTTATTGTCTTGAGTGATTCGACCTTTGATGTCTCCCAAGGTCGTTGCGTAGGGCTGTTACTTAAAATAACTCGGTTCGGCAGCTGAGCTAGAGGTGGTTGTACCAATCAAATGTATGAATCTGGACGGAAGGTCGAGACATAGCTTTAGTATTTAAACCCGTGCAGAGCTTAGATAGATGCCACATGTAGACAATCCATTTACGAGGTGGACGGCGATAGTCCTCAGCCAGATGAGAGACATAAGAGACGCAGTTGAGCAGTCCATATTGTGAGGAGCATGATTTTAAAGCTCCAGAGCCTAAGCTACTTGGTTTGATATGAACCCACAGCGTTTACATCCAGCGCTCTCACTCCTAGTGAGGGCCGCATGGTGAGAGTCCATACTAATTTGTAATGATGAAAGTGAACCGTTCTACTTACTTTTGAAGACAGTTTCAGAGCTACCGCCAGACAACGCATGGTTGTACAAGCATTCTCCATGGCGTGTCTAGAGGAAATGTCCATATCATAACATGTCTCATTGAATTAATAGAATTTAAACTGTTATATCCGTCGCCACGTGCGCGGATTCTATTTGGCATATAACTCATATGACCTGCAAGTAGTTAGAGTGAATAAGTTAGTCTTTATAGAAAGCTGTAGTTTCATTAGTAGATTCAGTTGCCTTTGAATTGATATTTATATTTATAATTATATTTGATACATTAATTCCTGTAATTAAACTGCCCTACAGTTCTGCTAAAAATCAAAGCAATTGATTTATTTAGTTTTTAGAGTGCAAGTATTTTTTTTTGTGTGTTCATCGATTGTGGGAGCGGACCTCGAAAGAGTGTCAGTCGAATTATCCCCATCTAACCCACATCGCGACACCCTGGCATATATTCTTTTGTCCAAAAAAAATTCTAAAACATAATTTTCATCTGGAATAACGGCGAGAATTCAAAAACATTTTTATCCGGAAATCTGGTTTACTGAAGTAAAAATTGTTTCAGACATAATACATTTTTATCTGGAGGTTTAAGTCTTTCGTAATTATAGACACAGGGGTAGGGAAAGATGCGCCAGACTGTTGGACGCTGCAGTGGCTGATTGCTTCAACAATACCATCAAAACACAGCTTTGAATACAAGCGAAATGCGTTTCCAACGGGTGCAAAATAATCATAATTATATTGGAGATAGAGGGAAAACATGTCAGCATTTACAACTCCTTGACTACATGACCCAAAATTAACAAAATTTGTGTACTGTCTAAATTTTCCATTTTATATGGGCATGTTTTTTTCATTTTAGGCAAAATTCAGCCTTTAATAATGATTATTTATTAGTGATTTTTTTCCTTTTGAACCTCAAACAAGAGACGCATTTTTGTTCAGCGGACTCGAAAAATATGCTCGGACATTTCTTTCTTCTCTTTAAGGTTATGGATGCAAGGCAGATCTGCCTTTTCAGGTGGCGATTTTTTTTTTACCCTCTTCATGTCCCTCCGACAGGTCACGGGGCTATAATAATGATACCACGATAGTGGTAATTATGATAATGATATGACTAAACGTATGTGGAAACTGCCGAGAACAGACAGCAGTGGAGCGTTCTTTTAAGAAGAGCATGAACGTCCTTGGATCATGAGCTTAGGCCACCCTAGACTGTGGTCTCAGGCCACCCTAGACTGTGAGCTCAGGCCACCCTAGACTGTCATCCCAGGCTGTCATGATTTACTTAATAATAAATTACTTCACACAAGGTTAAAACAACTTAGTGGGTTCAATAGGATGGCACACGCTCAGCTGTGAGACGGCTGCTGGGTTCATATAGGTCGCCGCACGCTCAGCGGTGAAAGAGAAATCACATGTTTAACACAATAGAGCGGGTGAAAGGTGGTAGTTGTAGTGCAACATTTCTAACCAGTTCAGACCAGTTTACGGCTGCAGACTATTGACTGACAAAACGATAGCGACAGGCGCGTTAGGATAAAGGGGTTCATCGCAGACCATTAAGAACAGCATAGAGGAATTCGAGGAAACATGATCAATGGACCAACACGAGATATTATACTAGTAGAACATGAAGAAACTATGACAAGGGAGCGTAAAAATAGGAATCAAGGAGGGATTATTTTGGGTGTTGACGTCATTTCCAGGCCGTTGAAGAACTAGTTAATCAGCAGGTCCTCATGCAGTCCCGTGATTTCGGCGTATTAATATCGCCATTGCAAGGACAAGTAAAAACAGCTTGACGTTTAGAATTGAGTTCAGTTCCAGACGCATGCTGTAGCAATCCGGCCGTGAGGGAACTCAGGCTTTAAACTTTTCTCCTAGATCGAAAAGCATTGGACTAGATCTACCCATGCAATCTTGTGCATAACGTAGGAGCTAACAGAGTGCTCATGTTTCTTTGCACAACATGATGAACGTTTGAAATGGATCGTTCCCAACTTAATGTTTGGGAGCCAATGGTCATGTCAAGGTTATTCCATCATAGCGTCTAATATCAGGAACAGATCTAGACCAGGACGGCGTTCCAGTTATCTATCTTTTGAACGAATGGAATTTACTTGTAGCCTTTACACTTAACAGTGCGGAACAGTGATTTGAAAGAATGAACTTTACGATGAATGTACCTCTTTGGAGATCTAACTAGCTAGATCTAGATCTATATTTTGTAAACTTAAACTGTCTTTGGTGAGACTGGGAATTACCAGCTCATCACAGCTCTAGAGCAAGACCTACGCCAAGTAAAGTTTGGTGGTATGAGTGTCTTTTGAATTTACTATCCTACATGTAGGATTTGTCGTTAACAGTACGAATGCGACAGTGATTTAAAAGACTAAATAATAATATGCCTTCGTCTCCGTAGTGAGCTAAGCAAGTTTATAAATTGTTAGGACTTCAAGTTTTGTCTGAAATACTAAGATGTTTACAGTTTCTATATGATCTGTAGAATTACTTAAGTATAACCCATTACACAGTTCAGCCTTTGGCAAATATAGACAGATAATGTCCCGAGGACATTTAACGTAGTTGACAGCTGGATCTAGAATAATTAAGTGGTTAGTATTTCAGTAGGGGATTCATAAGGATGAAAGGAATTAATTTAGATTCAGTTTAGATAATGTAGTTAGACTTAAAGTTAGATTTATATTAGATCTAGAATAGTTCCAGACTCAAAAATGAATTGCTATGGACATTGTTATTCATGATATTGTTTTCACATTAACATAATTATATATTGTTAACTTATCGTAAATAAATCCGTGGTTGTGGCCCTGCTGGTCTGACACAAAAAAAAGTAACCATTTTGTAACCTAGGAACTGGTATGTTTGTGCATGAGTTTTATTTCATTTAACACATAAAAAAAAATGCAGTCGAACATTTATTCCCACCCAACCTCGTAAATACTAAATCCACGTTCACGACAGAGGCCACTCTAGACTTTGATCTCGGGCCACCCTAGACTGTGAACCCAGATAACAATAGACTGTGGGCCCAGACCACTTTAGACTGTGAGCCCAGACCACCCTAGACTGTGAGCCCAGACCACCCTAGTCTGTGAGCCCAGGCCACCGTAGACTGTGAGCCCTGATCACCCTAGACTGTGAGCCCAGACCACCCTAGACTGTGAGCCCAGGCCACCCTAGACTGAGCCCAGATCACCATAGGCTGTGAGCCCAGACCACCCAAGACTGTGAGCCCAGACCACCCTAGATTGTGAGAGCAGACCATCCTACACTGTGAGCCCAGACAATCCTAGACTGTGAACCCAGATGACCCTAGGCTGTGAGCCCAGATGACTCTAGACTGTGAGCCCAGATGACCCTAGAGTGTGAGCCCAGATCACTCTAGACTGTGAGCCCAGATGACTCTAGACTGTGAGCCAAGATGACCCTAGACTGTGAGCCCAGATGACCGTAGACTGTGAGCTCAGATGACCCTAGACTGTGAGCCCAGACCACCCAAGACTGTGAGGACAGACCACCCTAGACTGTGAGCCGAGACCACCCTAGACTGTGAGCTCAGACCACCCTAGACTGTGAGCCCAGATAACAACAGACTGTGAGCCCAGACCACCCAAGACTGTGAGCCCAGACCAATTAGACTGTGAGCCCAGACAGCCCTAGACTGTGATCCCAGACCACCCAAGACTGTGAGTCCAGGCCACCCTAGAATGTGAGTCCAGACCAGCCTAGACTGCGAGCCCAGATCATCCTAGAGTGTGAGTCCAGACCACCCTAGACTGTGAGCCCGGACCAACTTGACTGTGAGCCCAGGCCACCCTAGACTGTGAGCCCAGACCACCCTAGACTGTGAGCCCAGACCACCGTAGACTGTTAGCCCAGATGACCCTAGTCTGTGAGCCCAGGCCACCGTAGACTGTGAGCCCTGATCACCCTAGACTGTGAGCCCAGACCACCCTAGACTGTGAGCCCAGGCCACCCTAGACTGAGCCCAGATCACCATAGGCTGTGAGCCCAGACCACCCAAGACTGTGAGCCCAGACCACCCTAGAATGTGAGAGCAGACCATCCTACACTGTGAGCCCAGACAACCCTAGACTGTGAACCCAGATGACCCTAGGCTGTGAGACCAGATGACTCTAGACTGTGAGCCCAGATGACCCTAGAGTGTGAGCCCAGATCACCCTAGACTGTGAGCCCAGATGACTCTAGACTGTGAGCCCAGATGACCCTAGACTGTGAGCCCAGATGACCGTAGACTGTGAGCTCAGATGACCCTAGACTGTGAGCCCAGACCACCCAAGACTGTGAGGACAGACCACCCTAGACTGTGAGCCGAGACCACCCTAGACTGTGAGCTCAGACCACCCTAGACTGTGAGCCCAGATAACAACAGACTGTGAGCCCAGACCACCCAAGACTGTGAGCCCAGACCAATTAGACTGTGAGCCCAGACCGCCCTAGACTGTGATCCCAGACCACCCAAGATTGTGAGTCCAGGCCACCCTAGAATGTGAGTCCAGACCACCCTAGACTGCGAGCCCAGATCATCCTAGAGTGTGAGTCCAGACCACCCTAGACTGTGAGCCCGGACCAACTTGACTGTGAGCCCAGGCCACCCTAGACTGTGAGCCCAGACCACCCTAGACTGTGAGCCCAGACCACCGTAGACTGTTAGCCCAGATGACCCTAGTCTGTGAGCCCAGGCCACCGTAGACTGTGAGCCCTGATCACCCTAGACTGTGAGCCCAGACCACCCTAGACTGTGAGCCCAGGCCACCCTAGACTGAGCCCAGATCACCATAGGCTGTGAGCCCAGACCACCCAAGACTGTGAGCCCAGACCACCCTAGATTGTGAGAGCAGACCATCCTACACTGTGAGCCCAGACAACCCTAGACTGTGAACCCAGATGACCCTAGGCTGTGAGCCCAGATGACTCTAGACTGTGAGCCCAGATGACCCTAGAGTGTGAGCCCAGATCACCCTAGACTGTGAGCCCAGATGACTCTAGACTGTGAGCCCAGATGACCCTAGACTGTGAGCCCAGATGACCGTAGACTGTGAGCTCAGATGACCCTAGACTGTGAGCCCAGGCCACCCTAGACTGTGAGAACAGACCACCCTAGACTGTGAGCCCATACCACCCTAGATTGTGAGAGCAGACCACCATACACTGTGAGCCCAGACCAACCTAGACTGTGAGCCCAGATCACCCTAGATTGTGAGCACAGGCCACGATAGACTGAACCCAAACCGCTCTAGACTGTGAGCCCAGATGACCCTAGACAGTGAGCCCAGACCAACCTAGACTGTGAGGCCAGATGACCCTAGACTGTGAGCCCAGATCACCCTAGACTGTGAACCCAGACCACCCTAGACAGTGAGCCAAGATGACCCTAGACTGTGAGCCCAGACCGCCCTAGGCTGTGAACCCAGATCGCCCTAAACTGTGAACCCAGACTGCCCTAGAGTGTGAGCCCAGACCGCCCTAGACTGTGAACCCAGACCGCCCTAGACTGTGAACCCACACTGCCCCAGACTGTGAACCCAGACCGGCCTAGACTGTGAGCCCACATAGAAATCTGTGGCTAAACTGTGAACACAACTCTGTATTTTCTCTGTTTGGCTTTGTAATTAGACGACGCTTCAATAAAAACAGTCAAAAATGGTTATTTAGATGGAATGGGATTTTTGCTTAAAAACTCGTTAAACAATGAAACAGAACAATGTAACTGTTGAACGGTGGAACGTTCTTGTCCGATTAATATGAGCATTTCATCTCAGAACACCAAAAACATGACTTGGGCAATTCTGGAATGACTCTAACGTAATCAAGAATAAATAAATAAATAAATAAACAGATTGCTCTTTATTGATTTTGGTAAAAAGAGAGGGACATATCAAAAATAAATAAATAAATGTATTATTGTATACTGTCATTGGTAAAAGGGAGGGCTTATTAAAAAAAAAAGAAAGAAAGAAAGAAAGAAAGATAATACTTACACTGAATGAAGTTTAACATAATTTCCTGTGTCACCTCCAATAGTCTGAGAAAATGTGTTGGTTCCCACAAGGTTCCATTCGCCATTCTCGGAGTAAATGGAAGTGTTTACACCTTGGTGTGTTAGGTTCACTTCCTGGGGGGGGGGGGGGGGTGTGAACAAAATTTAAAAAAAATCCCATGCGTCCAATAGCACAAATTTTGATTTGAAAACAGGCGGAGAAGAGGCGGGTAGGGGGAGGGTGAGAGAGGGAATGGGAGGGAAAGAAAAAGAGAGAATGAGAGGGAGAGGGAGGGGAAGAAAGAGAGGGATAGAGAGAGAGAGAGATAGAGATAAAGAGAGAGAGAGAGAAAGAACTTGTGGAGACTCAGTACGGTGTGGCGCAAAATTGAAAGGTCAATAATGGTATTAATGATAATAATTCGAATGATAATAATAATAATAATAATAATGATAATAAAATAATGATGCCAGCAGCAGTCAATAATAACAATAATAATACTGATAATAATAAAAATGTTGTATTTGACAAAGTTCCACATCAGAAACAAAAACAGGAAATTATGGAACTTCTAGATTTTATATCTCATTGTCATAAAAAGATCCTCAGAGATAATCCACCACAGGGATAATCTGCAGTGATTATATAGCGTATTCCCATTCATAGATTCTCATACATGGACATTGCCCGCAAAAATGACCCCAGTGGTATACTTGCATAGTATACATGTACATCTTCAGACGTAGCACCTCATACAAATTCACCACAAGAGTTACTTCCACGGTGTATTCTGAAACATAAATAGATTTTTAAAGACATTGCCTGCAAGATTGACCTCCATAGCATTTTCGGAGGATTGTTGTTGCATTGCCTACGTACCCCAAGTATTTTGTGCTAGGGGTACGTATTTTACAGCGTTTGTGACTCCAGAGCTAGAGAGCTCCTCCCGAAATACTCCTAACAAGCAGCCTCAGCTAATTACTCTTTCCGATTTTCTTTATGTTTTAATCCTTTTTCATTTTTTTTTGGCTGAGATGGTAGGGTTCAGGGGCAGGGATTCGATAAGAGTTAGGATTAAGGATAAGGAAGGGGTTAGGCATAAGTGCGTGTACGTTGCGGCCAAACCGCAAAGCGTTTGGGGTATGTACGTACGAATAACAAAACCCTTTTTGGAATATTCTCTATAACATATTCCCTTATATAGATCTTTACAAAGATTCTCCCAACAATTACGAATGTTCTCTATGATGTCAAGGCCTTATCTCTTGTTTGTTCCAATCCACTTTTTGCACAGCCGACATATTCGACATTAATCGTTTGCGACTTTAGTATCATTATGATAAAGAGTTAGAATAAATCCGAACTGTCAAACAGCTTGATAAGTGTCACAATGTAGTTTAAACAAGTGCCAAATTGTATATTACTTATACCTCTTCTACTATTCCATAAGATCTCCAGTTTTTCAGAAAATGGAGATAGAACAAACAATCAAGTTCGCGATGTATTCCCATACATGGATCTTCAGGAATATTCCCGGGTCTATAGTTCACGTCCGGTCATAATTTTCGCAGACACCCCCCTAACACACACACACACACACACATACACACATATACACACACATACATCTTACCCCTGCATAGTAGCTCCACCCGTAGACCTGCACTGCACACCTCTGAGTGTCAAAGGGATATGCCAAGATTGCAATTTCACAAGTTACCCTGGAATTGATCAGGACCAGCCAGAGAACCAAGCCACTGTCAAACACACGCAGGGGCGTTTTCTCTTCGGAGCCTATGGGCCGGGTATCTTCTACCCTGAAAGTGTAAAAATCCAGTAAGTTGCAGCGGACAGCGGCGTATCATGGGCGTATGCCATAGGGGCGGCTGCCCCGGGCGCCAAAGTCTTTGGGACGCAAAAGGAAAAAACAACAACATGAATTTGAAATAATAAATACAAATTAGTACGCCCCCCCCCCCACACACACTCACGCACACACACCTACACAGAAAATCTCCCAATGTCCGAACATTCTGCATAGTTTGTTTTTTTTCAACATGACGGGACAAAACGTTGCTATGTGTTAACAGCCCATGGGTCAGGGTACGCAATTCTTGCCTTGACCCGGACGCTGACAACCCAGGCTGCGCCACTGGCAACGGCATAATTATGTTAGTATGTAACACTTGTTGTGAGCGATGGTATGATAATGAATGCAAGGAAAAACGTGAAGTATTTAAGTGTGCTGAGAGAAAATTTCGCATGACCGTCAGTGTGGAAGACCGGGAGAGTATGTGCACTGCAAGAAAAGAGTTTAGAAAGTGTTGTCGTAAGAAAAGGAGGAAAGAGAAAATATTATCGGCAGATAAATTATTCGAGCTTAGCCGTTCTGACCCAAGGAGTTTTTGGAGACAACTAAAAACCAACAAAAATCAGGTAATAGGAAAGTGCGATTTTGTAGACTATTTCCAAACCCTAAATAACAGGTTAGCAATGTTGGGGGAAGGGGAAGAAGAAGAAATTAGTCGGTGGGAGGGGAATGAGGATCAACATTATGACCAACTACTTGATGAAGAAATATCAGTGGATGAATTAGAGTGGGCTATTAATAGTTTGAAAAGTAATAAAGCCGCAGGTTACGACAATATCGTTAATGAATTCATTAAATATAGTGGTTACCTTGTTAAAGTCGTTTTAGTAAAATTATTTAATGCTATTTTAAAATTAGGTTGTTTTCCGAAATCGTGGGCAGTCGGGGAAATCGTTCCAATTTATAAAGGTGGTCACAAAGATGACCCCAAGAATTATCGAGGAATAACTCTTTTGAGCTGCCTGGGTAAACTTTTTACTAATATTCTAAATAATCGTCTCACACACTGGGCAGAATGTAATAATGTTTTCTGTGATAACCAGTTTGGCTTCCGTAATAACAAGGGCACAACAGACTGTATGTTTATATTGCATAGTTTGATAGAATTATTTCAAGAGAAGTCAAAAAGTTTGTATTGTGCTTTTGTTGACTTTGAACGGGCATTCGACAGCATAAATAGAAGAGCACTATGGTTTAAACTGGAGCAAAGGGGAGTAACTAAACAAATGACTAATTTATTGAAAAACATGTATAGTAAAATCAGGTTATGTGTGAGGGATGCCAGCAGTGTGAGTGAAGCAACTGATACTTGTTTCTTTTCGTCAAATGTAGGACTATTTCAGGGTGAATCTTTGTCGCCATTTTTATTCTCGATGTTTATTAATGACTTGCATGATTGGTTGTCTGCAAAAGATGTCAAGGGCGTACATATAGAAGAATGTTTGATAATGATACTGATGTTCGCAGATGACATGGTCTTATTTAGCGATAGTAGGCAAGGACTACAACAAGGTTTGAATGCTCTGAATGGATATTGTAATGGGTGGGGTTTGACTGTGAATACTGGTAAGACAAAGTGTGTGGTTTTCAGCAAGGGAGGGAAGTCTGGCGTGCGGGATAGATGGATGTACAATGATATAACTCTGGAAACCGTTAGTTCATTTAAGTATCTTGGATTTATATTTAGTAGTACAGGTAAATTTTCTAAAGGTATTCAGGCGCTAGTGGATCAAGCACAGAGAGCTTTATTTGGTTTGAAGGCTTATTTGCATAAAAATCCAGAGCTGAGTCCTTCGTTACAGCTACGACTATTCAATACATTAATAAAGCCTATACTTTTATATGCTTGTGAAATCTGGGGATTTGCTGAAGCTTGGCCCATTGAGCGAGTCCACCTCACATTTCTGAAGTCTATTCTAGGTGTCAGAAAAACAACCCCAAATGCTTTTATATATTTTGAATTGGGAGTTTACCCTCTAAAAATTGACCGTCAGGTTAGACTATTGAAATTCTGGGTTAAAATATTAGGCTTAGACGACAATAGTACCGTTAAAAAAGTTTATAGCAGATTATTATCAGCCACAGAAAACTACACAAGTACAATTAACTGGGCTTCACTGACAAAGAAAATACTGGAGAAATCTGGATTTGGATACATCTGGGAAAGTCAAAAGGTTGATCAAACTTCGTTGTTTTTATCTGAATTTGAACAACGTCTACGTGACAATTTTCAACAAACATGTCGAAGTGACATAGAACATTTAAGTGAGAATCGGCTATATAGACATTTAGCTGTTGAATTTTACTCAGAAAATTACTTACATGAAGTAAAGCAGAAGCATTTAAGGATAGCCATAGCAAAGATAAGATTGGGCTCTCACAACTTTATGGCGGAGAGGGGAAGGTGGCAGAAGCCTAAACTGGAGTATGTTATGAGATTATGTGAGACCTGTAATGAATTGGAGGACGAATTTCACGTGTTATTAACTTGCAAAAAATTCAAAGATATAAGGAAACAGTTTTTACCGTCTTGGCTACTTGTTAGACCAAGCATGTTTAAGCTTATACATTTTCTGTCGTCGATGCACGATAGAGAACTACATTCGTTTGCACTGTTTTGCCATAATGTTCTAAACGAATACAATAATGTCGCTTTGTGACTTCTCCTGGCGAAGTCTGAAAACTAAATTCACCTTCTAGTGAAAGAATAAATTATAGTGATATTTTCAATTGTAGTAAATTTACAACAGATAAAGGTGAGGAGAGATTGGTTATGTAGGGGGGGGGGGATTGAAAATGATGACTGTTGCTGGCAATTACAAGCTGTATTTGACTGTATACTACAATAAGTAAGTGTATAAATGCTGCGGGGAGCGGAGAGAGTGAACGATCATGCATTTTGTCTGTTTGTTTGTTTGTTTAATGTTTTCTAAGATTGTTCACATGATTCTTGTGTGTTTTTGAATTGGCCGCCAGGCCTATAATAAACTAAACTTGAAACTTGAAACTTGTCCTGTGACCGTCTGCATTAACTGGGCGTAAATGGTTACACGGTGGTGTAGGCCTTACGTGTCGGTGCAAAACGCCATCCGGTAACTATGCATCAACATTGCGTAGGCCCACACCCACGTGTAAAGGGTTCGTAACTTTACACTTTCTCCGAGGACGACTAAATCAGCTATGCAATGCGTAAGAAGCTTGGGAAAGAGGCGTCCGCTAGAGAGGATGCAAGGAAGTAACTAATATTTCACGTGCCAAGGAAATAACTGGATGTCTATTCATCCCTGATCTCTTAGTTTTGTTTTGATCGGCTTTGTTTGCGCGAGGCATCGATTGGCCCATAAAAATTCTGTGCATCCGCTGTGTCAATATTTCTTACAGCAGTAAGCCGCAATTGATGCATAGGTAAATGTAAGTTTAACTTTGGTTCTTGCATAAGGACTAAATTTGAGTTTACACCAAGGTGGCCACACCCACTACTAAGCCTGCACCATGGTGCAAAATGGGCAGATTTCCACAAGTTCATGCATACGGCCACTGGACAGCTTATAACTGTGGTCTCTACCCAGGATGATCTTTATAGACAGCTTTGAATTTATTTACTTTTTAAAATTTTTTTTTTTATAGATATACGTATTTCTATGTTTTTTCTCTCTACCTATGTCTTCTATCTTTCTCCGTATATATTTTTTCTAGTCTATATGATTATTTTCTTGTTTCTATCTTTTTATATACTTTAAATCCATTTACTTACTTACATAGAAACATCTATCCTCTCGTTATATTGTTCTTTGAATTATGCACTTATCTATTCAGTTATCTGTACTCACTGTGTCATGCACTAAATGAATACATTCCAAATTGTAATCTCAATTTACACCCCCCCCTCCCCCCTACTCTTTCTAAAAAACACGCAACAAAAAAAAAAAAAAAGCTACGGGTCTCTAGCTCAAACTGCTATGGTAAATGATATATTCGCCACAGGGCCCCTCTTTCCCTCACCTATACTTTTCGCGCGCCCCCAGGCCCCCAGTCGAAATGTGCTAGAGATCACGGCACTTCGTAGGCTTTGTCTATCATTCGTTGCTGGTTCTACGATGAAGAGCCATAATGATGACAGCTGTTTTTCGGCAAACAAACAAAAATTCTATTGAAAGAAATAATTATATTGGTGGGTTGGTTTTTTTTTTCCCTTCTTTTTCTATTGATTAAAGAGAAGTACCGTATTTCAAATACCGATTATTGAGGAACTAAAAGTTTCAGATAAAAGAAATAAACTTCAAGTGAAAACATATTGTTGCTTTTTGTTTGTTTCTTGAGTTTTTTTTTGTTCGTTTTTTGTTTTTAAATCCTCTCTTGTAACTTAATCCTTCTCACTTGTTCTGTTTCATGAGTAATGTTTACGGAAACCCGGTCTGTGATTGGTCCGATTTCAGTGCGAAATGTTTATGGAAAGGGTTTCCATGGTTCGGCTTCATGCAAAACGCTTATGGAAAACCGATCAGTGACTTGTTCGGTTTCATTGCGTAATGTTTATGGATAACCAATGTGTGTGCCTGGAGAAAGGTCCCAGTTGTCGCACATTTTGGATTTTGAGATAAGGGCATATTCTTCTAGAAAATTCAATGCTGAACACGCTGCTTTTAAAATTTTTAACAATATGTGAGTGTGCATGAGAAAACCCGGTATAAGTCGGCAGAGCTGATTTTGAGAAAAACGGCTTTGAAGTGAAAATATGGGTCCGACACAAACTTCCAACTTTGGCTGTTGTTTAGGGGACCGTGGTATGTTACAGGGTAAACTGTAGACGAGCAGTGAACACTACTCACTATGATCTCTATAACGGCTTTGTAATTAGACTACGGTCTCCTAACAAGATCCAAAAACTTCCAACTTGGCTGTTGCTAGGGGACCGTGGCATGTTACAGGGTAAACTGTAGATGAGCAGTGAACACTACTCACTATGATCTCTATAACTGCTTAGTTATTAGACTACGGTCTCCTAACAGCAATCACTTCAATATTACTTGGTCAATTAGCTATTGCCACTTATAGGATTAAATACCATTTTCTCAAAATCTTGTTTTAGGGGGGTCATTGTCTTCAATTTATCAGAAATGTCTTGTCTTTTATTATATGTACAGAACTCAAAATGTCATGTTGCCGACTTATGCCGGGTTTTCTCATGCACACTCACATATCTTAAGTAGTTTTGAAGATATGACACATTTTGAGAAAAACAGCTTTAACAGCTCACTCCCATGACAGACTTTATGGATATTGCTGGGGGAGCGTAGTTTTATTATAAAGGCAAATAGGGAAACTATGAGTTGCGTTCACTGCTCAGCTCTAGCTTTCTATGTAAAATACTGCGCTCTCCTAACAAGATCCAAAAAACTTCCGACTTGGCTGTTTTTAGGGGACCGTGGCATGTTAACACGGTAAACGATAGATGAGCAGTGAACACTACTCAGTATTATCTCTATAACGGCTTTGTAATTAGCCCACGGTTCCCTCGCAACAATCACTTCAATATTATTTCTTGAAGAGTCACATGTTGTACAAATAATTAATAAAATAATATTTAAACATAAAATATTCCAAAATCCTTTTCATATGCTATTTAGAAATGGTTAAACTTGTGTTTTCTGCTAGAAGTACATTTTCGTCTAGGCACGACTTTTTCTACCTTTTCACCCCCTAGCTCAAAAATAGCTGTACCGACAACTGGGACCTTTCTTCAGGCGCACACACCCCTGTTAACGATTTTGTTCAGTGCCACAGCATGATGTTTATGGACACCCAGTTAATGATTTGTTCGGTTTCATGCGCAATGTTTATGGAAACTCAGTTAATGATTTGTTCGGTTTCATGAGTAATGTTTATATATATGGGAACCCAGGTTATAACTTATTCAGTTTCATGCGTAATGTTTATGGAAACCCATTTAATGAATTTCAGTTCACGTGTTGAGTAGACTCACGTATTTTCTATATATAAGGGTGGCTGCCATACTGTACCATATTCTACCACAACTGAGCTGATGTTACTGTAGTTGCCTGAGTTCCATGTCAACCGAGGATCAGTCCACAACTGGGAAAGATTGTATGTCAAAATGTTACATGTCTGGAAAAAGTTTAGCTATCGTCATCCAATATTCTCTTATGTCACACACATAAACGTAACATCATTATCACATACTGTTTACTTTACGTTATGTAATTGACGACGGAAAACGAAATGAAGAAATAGAGAAAGAAAAATAAAAATTATAAAAAAAGAGAAGGAAAAAGAAAGAAAGATGGAAAAAATGTGAGGTCAATATACAAACTCCCATCTTTAAAGGAAAGAAAGAAAGAAAGAAAGACAAATGCGGGGTCAAGTGAACAAACGTCAAGGCCAGTAATGATAGTGATCTGAACACATTCATTCATAATATTGATCTGATACAAGAATGTCATTGAGGATTAAAAAAAAAAAAAAAACTTTAAAACTATAATAATCAACAGAGGCTCACCACCGTGACTGTGGCAGTCACAGACATCTCTTGCTTATCTACACTCTGCAAAGATAATATTTAAAGACGGGTGTAACAGCACATCTGTTTTGCAATAAATTTTTCTGTTGGAACATCAACATGGTGATGATCAAATAAACCTAGTAATATTTATGTTAAGCTAAAATCCACCAAAGTGATAAAATAAATCTTTAAAAGTAAAACTTATAATAAAACGAACCAACGTGATAAAATAAACGCAGAAAAACACAACTTATGCCAAAATCAAACCGAGTGATCAAGTAAACCCAGAAAAGTACCACAAGTTATACCACAATCAACCAATGTGATAAAACAAACGCAGAAAAAGTCACTTACACCAGAATGAACCAATATGATAAAAAATAAACCCAGGAAAATACAAATTGTACTACAATGAACCAATGTCATAAAATAAACTCAGAAAAAATGACAAATCCCACTAGAATCAACCAGTGTGAAAACATATATCCAGAAAATAACAAGTTACACCAAAATGAACCAGTGTGATGAATTAAAACCAAAACAATGACAAGTAACAGGTTGAAGTCTTTGTTTTTGGGAGGTTCACTGACCTTAGCATTTACACCCCACATAATAACAAGGTGCAACAAAATGAATGGTATTAATAGTGTACTGAAATAACCCAGAAAATTGACGAGTTACTCCAAAATGAACCAAAGAAATAAATATTTAAAAAAGACATAAAATGACAAGTTACACCAAACTGAACCACTGTCATAAAGGCTATTGCATGTGTGACAATAGTTATGATCTGTGGTATTGGTCTTAAGAAACACTTACTAGTTCATTGAGGGAAAAAGGGTAAAACCCAAACATTATATTGACGGAGGCCGCAGGGCGGACAGTTCTGTCATAAGAGGCAAACACATCCGTTTTCAAGCGACTCTCGTCGTCTGGCGTGTAGGCGTGGGAAACTGTTGAACACAATCATTTGATGTTGTGAAAATGACCAACAAGGACTGACTTAAAATAGGAGGTAGCAACTACAATGGTACACACAGGTACAATCGCATACACATAACACATAAACACATACACACACACGCCTACTCAGTTTCAGCAAAGAAAACATATAATTGTATTCCCTAATGCCCAACTTTCAAACGACAGCAACAACAAAACAACAACAATCAAACAATAACAACACAACAAAGAACAAAATCCAAACAAGAACAACCAAACAACATAATAACAACAACAACAACAACAACAAAAGAACAAGAACAACAACAAATTGCAAAAACATGCAATAAATTCAAAAGAAATGAAAACAGAATAGAGAAGAGAAGGTTTCAGTTTGTTTATCTTCAACCTTCCATAACCAGGTGAAGAAATTGTTCTGTAAGTGATTTACTGTGATCTTTTGCAGTTTAGACATGTTTTAATCAATGATAGCTATAGTGAAATCTCAAATATTGTTTACACTGGGAATTATACATTAAAAAAAATCGAAATTGTGACCCTAAAAAGAAGATAGATCTAGTTGGATACAAAAGATGTCTACTTAAAATAATAGAAATATTTAATATAGCCCTAAAAATTACTACAGTGACAGATCTAGCTGGATACAACAAGGATTATACAAAAAAGTATTAGAAATTGTAACCCTGGAAACCAGTACAGTTCTAGATCTAGTGGGATACAACAAGGGTTAATATACCTAATCCAGTTATGTATTTCACAAAATCTCCACCTTTGAACGCAAAAGGCTTTTTTATTAGGCCACTTATACTAACCAAATTTTACATATTCATTTCAAATACCGCGGAGGGTGCGCGAAACTTTTTATTATTTTGATTAGTCTGGTTCTTGAATTTATAGAAAACTAGCCGACCCGCGCAAGACATATCTTGCAAATTTTCCATGTACTAAGCGCAACCGTATATAAATTTAGATCTAGGCTACATTAAAACGGCATTTGGATTCCATGCTATGACTACTACAATTTCACACAGAATTATTTTATTTTATTCCCCGTTCTACGAACGGTTTCGTTTCTTGGTGCGGAACCAAACTTCCGCGTTCAGTCGGCGCGTCAAAATGGTATCATTCTCCCTGTTCACTCAAAATGGTGAATTAAAGTAGAATGACCGAAAACATCTATTTTGGGGGACAGAAGTTTTCGTATGTTTTATGTGACGAAAACTTGGGTATGTAGATACTGTGGGCGTCTGTAAAATTTGAAGCGTGTGGGCTTGGTATTAACGGAGGAGCAGGCTAACATTGCCTCCAAAGTTCACTTTTCCAATAATAGATGCCTTGTTTCATCGTGCTGTCAACAGCTCTAATTTTCATCCTCCATCTTGGCTCCATTCTGTTATAGTACCCGTGCATGCCATAAAAAGTAACCATATCAAGCCGTCAGTTTGGTGCGCAGTGTCCTGGTGCGCATGAGTTCTGAAGCAAGACTTCTTATTTTATAAGAGAGAGAGAGAGAGAGAGAGAGAGAGAGAGAGAGAGAGAGAGAGAGAGAGAGAGAGAGAGAGAGAGAGAGAGAGAGAGAGAGAGAGAGAGAGAGCACATGATTGTTTATTCCGGGCAATGCCCAGGTGCGTCATCTAATGTAATAGAAATTATAACCCTAAAAGCAGTACTGTGACGGACCTGGTCGGAATACAACAAGAGTTATACTTAAAATAATAATAGAAATTGTTACCCTAACAATGTAAACAATTTACTACAGACAGTTAATTTTATTAGAAAATCGGGAGTTATAGTGTGATTACTTAATGTACGAAAGAAGAAGAAGAAGTTACCCTAGTGGAATTTAATTTGAATTATGGGGACTAAATCGGAATGCAGTGTTGGCTGGCGCCCTGTGTAACTTTGCTGCACAATATGGCAACACAATTGTGCAAACGTTTTTTACAAAAGGGACACACCCACATGGGAGGTGGACAGTAAATTAATAATAATTAATAATTATAATTTTTGAGTATTTCACATACCAAAGTATTGGTTAACACAACCAAGAACTAACGATCAAAATTCAAACCCCTAGAGCCCTGCTAGGCCTTAATATCTTATTGCTTGTTTTAACTGGGGCTCTAGAGGAGGAAAACAGTCAATTTATTAGTGACATGTTACATTGGCAATAAAGGGATCAAACTCCTGAAAGGGACAGTGTCCCAGAACTGCTGTCCACTTATCTCCCTTCACCTGTTACTTGTCTTTCCCTTACCTTGGCACTCACCAGAAAATGAATAAAATTAAATACCACGACCAGAAGAGACGAAGAATGACGACCACAAAGCAAACGAGAAGCACTACATAATCAAGAACAGGGGGCCCCCGAGAAACAAAAGATCTCAACCGGTTAACACAACAACGAACTTACCGAGAAATTTACCAGAATAAACAAGGAAGGCAACGAGCGGTCGTAGATCCATGGCATTCTGTAAGCAATGTGTAATAGACGAATGTAATGAAGGAAGTAATATAAAGACACTGTAAAAAAGTTACCACCAGCAAGACCTAGGAAATCGCAATACCGGATTTAGACTCAATGAGGCCCTGTGGCCGAGCCTACCTAAAACCTGGAGGGCTCTTGTTAAAAGTAACACTCCGAAGATCCCAGAAAGATGTCTACTAAAATAGGTCCCGTTTGGCCACCCCCCCCCCCCCCAAATAATTGAAAAACGTCCATTAATTAATCAGCATTATTTCATAGCAAGGTATTTAAAATGAAAAATACATGTTTATTAAAAGGTAATAAAAAAACTATGAAATTAAATTTTATGAATCTGCAGCGGATTGTAAGGGCCTGAACTGTAACTTATTTAGCCTAATATGCCTAAATCTGGAAATGAATCTAATGTTAGTCACACTGTGGTATTCTAGAGTATTATTATTACCATTGACAGAGATAGAAATCCTGTCAAAGTTTTAACACGACAGTATAAAAATTATTATTATAGATACTGAATTGTCTTGAACCAGTTACCTGGGGACTGTCACATCTGTATTTCTTGTTTGTTCCAATTCTACGTTTTGCACAACTGGGAAATTCGACGCTGAACGTTTCCGGCTTTAGTATTATGATTATGAGTTAGAATATTATGAACTGTGAAACACCTTGATTAAGTGCCACAACGCAATTTAAACAAGTGTCAAAGTGTGTATTTGTTATACCTCGTCTACATACTAAAATATCTCCAGTTTTTTCAGAAAATGGGGACAGAACAAGCAAGAACTAAAGTCGGGCAGTGTAAAGAAATGATAATACAAAATTACAGTAATAATAATAGTCATAGATTACATTATATTTCTATAGCGCTCCTGTCCCGTTAATAACTAAGCTCTAAGCTTTTTGTTACATTAAGACAATTAGTTAATGATAATAATAATAATAATAATAATAAAATTAATATAATGATAATAATGCCAATATTTATATAGCACCCACATCCCGTTGACCACCGGGCAGTGAGGGTCAAAATAATAACATCAGTATTATCTTCTTTCCAGTTTAAAACAATGAAGATAAACAAAGAACTATATTTTACTTTCGTAAGCATAAAAGTTATTGTTATTAAATCACTGTGGGAAGGATGATCCACACGATCCACAAAAATAACTGCAGGGCTTACAGCCAGTACAACAGTACGGATCTGTCCTTATGGCTCCACTGCTGATCGTTCACTGAGAGTTCAATACAAGGGTTGGAATCAATAGATGATCATTAAGCATGAAGTCCATTGAAAGGTTTTAAAGCCCGGCGCAGTAATTGGGCCTCCGGCGTAAGGAGCACTACATTCAGAGGGCGGAGTGAGTTCTTTGGCTCCCGGAGGCCTCAGCCGAAGGCTGTTGGTACCTGTTCTTGATTCTTGGTAGTTTTGTTTTATATTTTATTTTGTTTTTGTTTCTTTGTTTCTTGATCTTTTGTTGCTGTCTTTTCCAGATAATGTGGTGAGAGGGTTTCTGTTTGTAAAACAATATTTCTCAACACTACAGGCTTGATGAAATGGTTCATCGCCGCTTCATTAGAACCTCAAAGCCAAGGGCAAACTTTGGCTCAAAGAAGACCAGACAATCCAGTCTACAGTAGGAGCTCTGAAGATATCATTTTTACAGACTGAGTTCCTGGACCAGCAGGCGAAAATGGCGTCGCATTCTGCCGCAAAGACACTAACAAACTGTACCTTAAGCCAAGGATTCGCAGTTATGAGGAATTGTATCGCCTCTATTTTGCAGCCTGCTCTGATCAGGGGTAGAAGCCTTTGTCAAAGACTGTCCTCATTGGGGAATTTCATACACGAAACCTGTCATGATACAAGCCTAGAAAGGACCAATGTGATATCTGCGTTGGATATGAGACAGATACAGTTGCAAAGGACAAATGGACAATTCATATGGACCGAAAAGACAAGACCCAAGCAGAAAAAGAAGACAAGAAAATCCACAGACTCAACTGACATTTGTGTCGTTATCATAGACTTACAATGCGTTATCCTTGCACCAAGTCTGCACGTTTCAGTTCTCTATTACAAAACCAAACTTGCTACCCACAATTTTACAGTTTTTTAGTTGGCAACCAAAGATGTTCTATGCCACCTCTGGCACGAATCTGAAGTGGGACTTAGTGGAAACGAGTTCAGCAGCTGCACTGTGGATTTCCTGCAAAGTAACCTGAGCTACAAAGCCGACATTCTTGACATCGATGGTTGCAGCTACCAAAATCGGAATGCAGTGTTGGCTGGCGCCCTGTGTAACTTTGCTGCACAATATGGCAACACAATTGTGCAAACGTTTTTTACAAAAGGGACACACCCACATGGGAGGTGGACTCCATTCATGCTGTCATAGAACGAGCCCTTGCAAACGTCCCCATAAAGGTGCCTGCTGACTATCTGAGAGTCATTGAGGGTGCTCGCTTCAAACCTCGCCCTTATCAAGTAAAGTACATCGACCACCAATTTTTCCATGACTTTGCCAAAGTCAGCACACTGAAGACCATCCGTCCTGGAAAGCAAGTCTGAGATCACACAGTTACAGACTTACGATGCTTGAAGTGCACGCCCGACAGGAAAGTGGAATTTAATTTGAATTATGGGGACTAATACCAAGGGTAAAAACCTCCATGACTGGGTCACGCCAGCCTCAAGATGGCAACTTCCAAAATTTAATACAATCATCTTGAAGAACTGAATCCGGTCATCCCTAAGGACCATCATTCATTCTTTGATAACTTGCCTCACTAGATATCATAACCATCCATTCGTTCATTTCCTCATTCCTATCGTCATCCAACTTTCTGATCAGTATTGCCCTCATTGTCATCTACATCATCATTATTACTTTCATTACTATATTATGGGATTTGTAATCCAAAATTGTTTAATGCAGTATCAGTTTCAGCAACACTACTTTGCTCTGCCTTGTCACCATCCACTCTTCTGCTTTCACCAGTTATCCGCAACATCATCACGCCGTTATAATCATTCCATTATTTATGAAGTTGTCTAGTCTCCAGTGCTTATGCACATTTCTAGAACACATTATATTTGTGACATGGAAATGGTGTAACTATGCCTAAGAGCATCATCGCCATCATCATCATCGTTGTCCTTAGCGGTCATCATCACAGTCATCGTCGTCACCATCGCGATCTATCATTATCGAACCTGTGACACTATTTGCAATGTCATTTACCATTATTATCTATTAGTTAATGAACAATGTCAGCCTCAACTCCTCATTAATTTCTTTCCTTACAAGCTTTAATAAGCTTCATACTTAAACATCATCATAATACTAATAACTAATGATTTTCATCGAGTTATTCATGACAATGAAGTTATCAAATAATTTTTGAATCAAAAAAATGTTTTCCTCAGTGTATGTTATCTACGCCTGTATGTGTGTGTGTGTGTGTGTTGGGGCGGGGCGGGAAGAGAAAGAAAGGGGATGGGATGGGCAGGTGAGTGGACGATTGAACTGATATAGAACACCAGTATGATGATATTGAACAAAGCAAGAAGTGTTTAATTGTATCAGCCATCAAGCGCTAACCATCAGAATACACTTAGCCGTCTTCAGCACTGAAAACTTCAGCTGTGAAACCGGCCATTCACGTTTCAGGTTGGATGTCCGGTTTCGCAGCTGACCATTTCTAGTGACCAGACCGGACATGTGCATTCTCATTTAAAAGACTAAAATAAATGCAATAATCATTAGTAAGGCTGATAAAGGATTGAATTCAAAGGAACATTAGTGATATCTGAGCAGCAGATTCCGTTTCGCCTAACGCGAAAACAGTTTTTTGCCTCTCCTGTAAAATTTGATCTTATGCAGATAGCCGGTTTCAGCACGGAGCCATCGATATGATACTTTAATTTCCTTAATCATTCAACTTCATTTTAATTCTTCTCGCCGGAACGTATTTGACTGCTTCATATGGTATACTTATATCCTATAGTCGATTATTAAGTTAGGCCTATGAAAATACCTCGTACACCTACATTTTATTGTATCATTTTCTGACTAATAAACTTCATCATTTTAGTTGTTTTTTTTTGTATAGAACTAAAACAAGAACAATTAAAAATAATTGTCTGAATTATTTTCAAAGAAAAAAAATCAACGCTGCCGTCAAGCTGAATTTCAAGGGCGTCATGTCCAACTTCAAGTATTTTGCAATGCTAATGCCAATTTTGAAAGATGTAAGCGTGGCAGTTCCCAGTGGTGGATCTACTAAGAAATGAATGAAACCTAAGCTGAAGGGGCCCTAATCCCGGTCCGTCCCTGTACAAATTTTGTGGGTGAATTTTGGATGATGCCCTATTGTTGGTTTCCGAAGTGGCCTCATAACATTTCAAACTTCGGGGTCCCCAAAATGTAGGTGCGCAATTGGCAGTTACTGAGAAAACGTGTTAATTTTTTTTTTTACAGGTGATCAAAATAGATATTATAATACTTTATACATCTATATCAAAAACATATTTTGTGCGGAAATGAAAGAATACAACGAACAATAGATACCGTGACTTCACTTTTTACCACTTCATAATTTTTCCTTTTGACTTTTTTCCACTTGACTGCTTTTCTACTTGACTGTTTTTCTGACAATGACATTGGATCTTGACATTTCTTTGGCAACAGTCTATCTTTGTGTACGGAGACTACAATGGCAACGAAAACGTCCAAAGTTTCAATCAGTTCTTCTCTTTAGGTTACAGCTAAGCTTTGTGAGTGAGCCTGTTCAGCCGCTGTGCTAAACAAAAAGGAACCAAATTTTTGCTAATGCCCATGCTCAGCTGCCATGTCAAATAGAGTGACGTAAGTGAAACAAACCAGGAGCAGGCCACTGGTGTTCCCTCCATTAATTTAGGAAAACAAGTTATGGAAAAACAGCATTAATATAATACTATTATGTGAAACACCTGCGCCCCTTTAACATGAAATATCCACCAAGTGGGGTCACTCCTTTTGTTGGTCATGATTGCGGAATAACTCTGGGTAATGTGTGTTATGATAAAAATTCACTTTCACACCGGATAAATGGGCAGATTAGCCCTAGAATAACCTGTCACAATTTTGACTCGTGGCGAGGAAGTTACTGAGATATATCCAAGGTGTTATGATTATTTTGAATATTTTCCTCACTAATCCCTCTGAGTAGGCATACAGAAAGGTCAGGGTCGGTTATGAATCTTTACAGTTAAGCGTGCCCAACACTGGTAGGGGTGAAAGACCTGCATTTTCTAAGTCTACCAGATGATTTGGTATGCGATTAATGGGAAAGTGACGTCACGACATTCAATTTTACTAAGACTTTTCGCACCAGCCAGCTGTGCTTTTTCCTCATTGAAACCAAAGATAATAGAATTGATAAGATAAGACAGCTAGTGCTTTAGCGTGCACAGATTTTGCACCGCCACCTAGCGGCAAATGCGAGGAAGTCATGAAAAGTGCCGTATTTTACAAAGCCAAATAGAGAAAATATTGAATTTTGTTCACTGTTCAGCTATCGCTAAAGGCCTTGATTGGCGTCACTTATTGTGGAATAATAACCTCAATCGCTGTGGGAAAACTCTGACCATTTTTTTTTCTTTTTTCTTTTAGTCACAGTAGCACTGTCACAATTTTACCTCATAAGTTTACCATTATATCAAGCATTCTTTTCATACTTTGCACCATGGTCCCCGCCTCCGATCAGCGGGCAAATTGTGTGCACAGTTTTTTTTTTAGTGGTGCGAAGAAGGGATTGTCTCATCTTATCGTCTCGAGTATCTTTGCTGAAACTCAATCTCGTGACGTCACTATCCAACTAATCGGCAGATCAAAATCAACTGGTGTGCCCATGGGCTTTTTAGGCTCTCTGCACTGGGCGTTTGCATCTCATTTTCTTTGTTTCTGTTTTTTCCTATTTATTTTTTGTTTGTTTTTGTTTTGTTTTGTTTTGTTCCTTCCTCTTTCTTGTTTGCCTCGTGTTCTTCGCCTTTTAGGCTCGTAAAAGAGCCGTTTTCTACGGTCTTTCTGTTTGTACTTCTTTTCTTCTTGGAGCCTTCAAAACGGCTTTTTTTTATCTGGCGCTGAACGGATTTCTGATAAAGAGATCCAGCAGCAAAGACAAAGAGTTTTTGAAACTGGGGACGAGCCTCAAGGCTCATTCTCACTGAGAAAATTCATTTAAGTTCATTCATGGGCCAATGCACTGACACAATCTCGGATACATGGGGCCAAGAGCCCCAGTACGGGAATTGCCAATAGGCGGAGCGAATTGAATGCAATAATAATATTGACACAATGACTGGGCATTGGAAACGGCTAATTTTCACAGCCACAAATCTGCCTTCCAATGCCGCCATTTATCAGTGGATATCCAGTTATTATGTGGGATCATGTTCCTTGCAGAGGTCATACTCAGAGGCGTAAACATGCTCCTTTTGGAGGTCATACTCAGAGGCGTACCCATGTTCCTTTCGGAAGTCATGCTCAGGGGCGTAATGGCACTCTTTTGGGGGCTCATGCTCAGAGGCGTAATCATGCTCCTTTTGGAAGTCATACTCAGAGGAGTTACTAAGGCTTTGGGCACATCAGTCGATTTTGATCTGCCGATTAATTGGATAGTGATGTCACGAGATTGAGCTTCAACAAAGATACTAGACATACTAAGACGATAAGATGAGACACTCCCTTTTTCGCACCACCAAAAAAGCTGTGCACACAATTTACACGCTGATAGTATAAAAAGAATACTTGATGTAATGGTAAGTTTACGATGCCAACTTATGACAGTGCTACCGCGACTAAAAATAAAGAAGAAATAGAGTGTTCCCACAGCGATTGAGGTTATAATTCCACAATAGGTGACGTCAATCAAGGCCTTTAGCGATAGCTGAACAGTGAACAAAATTCAATATCTTCTCTATTTGGCTTTGTAAAATACGGCACCTTTCATGACTTCCGCGCATTTGCCGCTAGGTGGCGGTGCGAAATCTGTGCACGCTAAAGCACTAGCTGTCTTATCTTATCAATTCTAGTATCTTTGGTTTCAGTGAGGAAAAAAAAAAGCACAGCTGGCTAGTGCGGGAAGTGTCAGTAACATTGAATGTCATGACGTCATCTTACAATTAATCACCTATCAAAATCAGATAGAAAATGCAGGTCCTTCACCCCTTCCAATGTTGGGCACGCTTAACTGTAACAATTCATAAGATATCCCGACCTTTCTGTATGCCTACTCCGACGGATTAGTGAGGAAAATATTCAAAATAATCATAACACCCTGGATATATCTCGGTAATTTCCTATGTCACGAGTCAAAATTGTGAAATGTTATTCTAGGGTTAATCTGCCCATTTATCCGGTGGGAAAGTGAATTTTTATCATAACACACATTACCCAGAGTTATTCCGCAATCATGACCAACAAAAGGAGTGACCCCACTTGGTGGATATTTCAGGTTGTAGGGGCGCGAATGTTTCACATAATAGTATTATATTAATGTTATTTTTCTATAATTTATTTTCCAAAATTAATGGAGGGAACACCAGTGGCCTGCTTTTGGTTTGTTTCACTTACGTCACCCTATTTGGCACGGCAGCTGAGCATGGGCATATGCAAGAATTTGGTTCTTTTTTTGTTCGGCACGGCGGCTGACCATGCTCAATCACAAAGCTTAGCTGTAACCTAAAGAGAAGAACTGATTGAAACTTTAGAGAGAACGAAATATCTGGCATTGGAACGTCCGACGACAGACGATATAAAATTCAAACCTACACAGGAGGATGCTGTTACAAGTACTTACGTCTCTCAAGTTTTTTGCTTAGGGTACGTGTTTTACAGGCTGTTGTGACTCCAGAGCTGGCCAGCTCCTCCCGAAGTACTCCTAACAAAAGCCTTAATTAATTACTCTTTCGTCAAGTCATCCACGAAGGGAAGCTAACGGAGCACTTCTCTGTACAAACCGGCGTCCGGCAAGGTTGCTTATTCTCGCCTACAATCTTATTGATGGTGATTGACTGGGTCATGAGACAATCCACAGCAAGAATGGGGAACTGGTACTCAATGGACTTTCATGAAGCAGCTGGAGGACCTGGACTTCGCAGATGACATCAGCCTTCTCTCCCATAAGCAGCAAGATACACGAGAAAAGCTATGCCGCGTTGCAGAAGAACCTGAGAAGATTGGGCTCCAAATCAACATCGGGAAGACAGAGGTCATGAGGGTGAACAACAAACAACAAGATCCAGTTCGACTCCACCAAGAACACTTCAAGGAAGTCGACAAGTTTATTTACCTGGGCAGCGAAGTCAGTAAAGATGGAGAGGGGGGGGGGGTGGGCAGACGAAGACATCAAGTGCCGAATCAACAATGCCAGATACGCCTTCAACACCCTGCGACCAGTCTGGAGATCAACAACCCTCTCACTCCACAATAAGATCCGTATATTCAACACCAATGTCAAGTCTGTCCTACTATATGGTTCCGAAACATGGCGAGTGAAAAAAACCAACACCAAAAAGCTACAGGCATTCACTAAACGATGTCTCAGAAACATCCTCCACATCAGGTGGCCAGAAGTCATCTCCAACGAAGAATTGTGGGACCGGATGAGACAAGCCCCAGTTGAAACTGTGATAAAGAAACGGAATTGGGGATGGATCGGCCTCACATTATGAAAGACTGAAAGAAGTTATGCTCAGATTTGCTGCCTTTTTGTCACTATGCGGTAATAAATCTTCTTTATACACCTCTGCCTTTTTCTCTCTCTTTCTTTCTCAGTCTCTCTCTCTCTCTTTATCTCTTTTCCATTCTCTCTCAATTTCTTCCTTGTCTTTTTTTTTTCTTCCCCACATTTTCCCTGTACTCAGAAAGACAAACAGACGACAGGCAACAAAACAGACAGAAAAGCAGACAGAAAGATGGGCAGAGAGGTAGAGGCAGAGGTAGAGAAATTGACTGAAATATTATCAGGCCGACACATCATACTATCCACAAAGCACTACAAAAGAAAGTGTTTCTGTGTGTACGTAAACGGTATTTCTGTACACATGAAAACAATCTTTCTATTTCAATACTTGAAGATTTTTTACCTTTCCGTGGCCATTTCCGTTTCCGTTTACATGAAAACTCGGCTTTACAGTGATTTGTGCCTGAAATATTGTATTACCTAGGAATTTTACTGCATTTGAATATAATAAATCGTATTATCGAATAATACGCTATTGTATTTGACCAGTATCTGTCCTTTAGTCAGCCAGACTTCGAATAACCTGAACTGGTGAAGGCTTATATTGCTGTGTTTCCCCACCACCATCCTCTTCCTTCTAACTCCAAACTATCCTTCAATACCTCTCTCAGTTTAGCACCTGCCATAGCTGGAACAGATAGCGACGAAAAATCAAGATACAAAGAAAAAAAAGGACAACAAATTTAACGATTCTAACTCCGTATCATAATACTAAAGCCACACACGTTTAACGTCGAATTTCTCAGTGGCGCAAAAAGTGGAGTTGGATCTAACAAGAACTAAGGTTGTAACAGTCCTGAGATAACTTGTTTAAGACAATTTTGTATCTACAATAATTATATTGTCGTGTCAAACTTTGTCAGGATTTCTATCCCTACCAATGGTAATACATACTGGGTCAGTTCGTCCAAGACATGGACGTATCGTTATACTATAGATTACCACAAAATATCATAAAAACCACAGAAAAACTGTATGGTCGCAGCAGGGCTATAAGCAAAGTCAAAATTGTGCAAAAAGAAAAGCTTGTATGTTGCAAAGCCCCGCGTGAGAAATAAAACCCAAACAATACAAAGCAAACTAAAGAGAAGACAGAAAATACACAAAAGTTTCGGCTTTTTCTTTTGTCAATGAATACAAAGCATGTAAGAGACTACATTAAGGGAAATTCAATTGAAAAACTGTTCATTTTTAGTATATCTGAGAAGTTGCATGCCGCTTCGGAATCCCTCCCGGGCTAATGATATAATTAAACGTACTATTTTTACCATCTTTTGTCAGTCCAAGTTCCGATGCTATTTGTGTCCATGTTCTCTCTGTCAGGGTTTCGATCACTATACCTTTTGACGTTTTTTTGTGTACAAAAAAGATTTTTCTCTGACAGATCTAATCAGAGAGATGTTTAGGTCTTGTGATCCTTCATCAATGTCCTCTACTTCAGCTTGAGGTGACAGAGACGAACGTTCACTTGAAGCATCCATTTTGCCTGTACGAAAGATATCGAGATTCCGCTGAAGTTTGTTTCGATCTCACAAAGCGATCTATTCCAGGAAAAGAGGAAAGTGCGGTGTGTTCATTTTCCCGTTAATCCACCATAAGACCGTGCCCTGTCTCATACACGTTGACCTACATCCTTCGTGTGTCCTCATGGCTGCTTTACGATAATAAGCCTCCATTGTAAACAGTCACTGTGTTTTACTTGTAACCATTTCCGTCAGCGCTCCTCGGCACAGCTTGGCTTATCCTGTCTAATTCGGGCATTAGTGGCCTTGTACCGCCACGAGTATAGAGGGGTGAACTCGGTGGGGGGAAGCGTGATTGGGTTGTTGTTGAGCGTGAATTGATACACATGGCTCGCTTGATTGTAGTACCGGGCGCAAAAACCTCCCGTGTATATATATGGGAGAGAGTTCACTACACGTGACATGTGTAGGTCGTGCCATGGGGACCACGGACGTTTGAAGGTGTGTAGGGATCCATTACACTATTGAATCTACGACGGCATGGTAGCTCGTCTCGAATCGTTTGAATTGAAAAGACCGGAAGGTGTGGAAATCCTTCGAACCATTATAACTACGACGGCATGGTAACCCGACTCGAATCGTTTGAAAATCTAAGCATGTGAAGGTGACGACGTAAAGATCGGATCTCGACAAGGAACTTTTAAGTTTAATGATACTTAAGTTATATTTGTGGGTTGGGCATTACTTGGCTTAACGGGGAATTGTGTCTACCGAGCCCCCGGTAGTAACTGTGCTTTAATTTTCACCTTAGTGAGTTGTATGATGTGGCCATACATGTTATGTTGGCTTTGATGTAACTCATTTGTAAATAAATCTTTTGGTTAATTTAAAATTCACTCAATGTGTCCGTTGGTCGCTGGTCCGGCTTGATTTGAAACAAGTGTAATTTGTGAGGAAAAGTCACGGTTCGTGACAGTTTGGTCTCACTTCCTTTACTAAATGAATTAATCTGTAATGCACCATAAATCACCAAATTTACCAAAATTTCGGAAAGCCCGGCCTCCACTAATTATTGACCCCTCACGAAAGGAATGCACAGAGACGCACATTCTGTGAATGGACCTGGCAAAGTGCAATGTGTTTCATTTAGAAATGAATACGTATCTAACGAGAGGAATCAAGTCTTGGTCAATTTGTATTGCGAGACACGGAAGGCTCAGCGATAGAACCAATGTAAGCATGGGGCGAAAAGTAGGTCACGGCGTTAGCAATGTCTGTGCTTACGTTCTCATAAGGAAAAAGAGCTTACAGACGGTTCAAACTAGTTTCAGTCAACCTACAGCTATGAAGCAATCACAGTAAGTAGATGCGCCCACTCTCTGGGGTGCAGACCACGGCTTCCAGTTCTTGCTACGGCGGTGATCTAGTTTCCCGTTTGGCAGAAGTGATTCCTGTCATTACAATACGTACTCTACGGTTTTAGTCTGATCATTCGAGGGGACCATCTTTCAGCTTTCTTCATACACAAAAACATTCAATTTTCAAAATAAATGGCAAAATCTCTCAGCTCTTACTCTCCTCTTTAATTGATTGAGTCGTGACTCTGTGGCACACAAACAACCATTGCCTTTTTCGAAACGATAATAATGTAACTGTTATGTGGTGATAACAAACGAAGAGAAGTCAATTGTAGCCGGGAAGATCAGCAACTTTATTCTGGTAATATTTACAGGTCATCAGTTAAAATACAGTATCGTATTATATGTACACAATAATGCCTAGAGTAATGAGTGTCACTAAATATCAATAAAGATAAAGTTATTCACACACTTTCATACTTTAGAATAGGTGACCTGCTGTATAACCGACTTACTGAGAGTAATGCAACATGAAAAGTAGTGTAGGTAAAGTGGTTGTGTTAATTAATCACACAACGAATAAGAGGTAAATTATTTCCCTTACTACGTAATTAAGTATAGGTCTAAACAAGGGCAGTAACGAAGTAATTACATGTATCCATAATTTCCTTTGATTATATATGGATAAATAACCGTAACGAAGAAGAGATGAAATCTTAATCGTAAGTGACACCGAAGAAAATGATAACAGCAGTGGTTCCAGCGAGAACAACAGAACCCACCAGTCTCAAACAAAAAGCATCCACAAGTTTTGCTACTTCGATCCATGTGATATCCTGATTATTTCGTTCATCATCCACTGTGTTAGGCTCGTGGGTCTTGTCACCTTTGACATCTACACCAAGGTTCTTGTGAAGGGATTTGTCTTCAAATACAGCGTGCCCATTTGTCATGTGTCCTACACTGGGTCTATGGGAGCATGAATTGGGTCTATAAGATCCGTAAGCAGTCTTAATTTTATCTACATCACTCAAACAATCAGCTGTACGAAGTATATCCAATTTGGCTCCTGATATATTCCGTTGCCCATTGTCATTAGAGTTGTCAGGACCATCTTGAGCTGCCACTTTGTTCCTGCGTCCTGCTCGCTTTGAACACTCGCCGAGGTATGTGCACGGTTTCAGGATCCTTTGGCATACAAAGATAACCCACTGAGATCGAGGCTTAGCTGGGTCCTGGTTATAAATCATCACTGTCCACACCGTAGACAATGTAATGCATGTACCCAAGCACATGACGCCTGTCAGGTAGATCTCTGAAAAGGCAAGAGAAAATATTAGAATAACCTTCATTATCCAGTAACGGAAGTTTAATACAGAGCGCAGCGGGGAAAGATACAATATTTGTCATTACTCTCGCGCTCGCTATAGGTGCCAAATGTTGCCTCACCATGATGTTACATATTCCATATATAATTCCACTGTTCATCTCTATTAATTAGTAAATGTATCAATGAAAAGACAACAAAATCAATGTGTATATCAGGCAATCATTTGCTAGAACTTTTAAATGTCTTGCGTCAAGAATTATAATGCACTTAGAACGCAGCTGTCACTGAGCCAAAAGCCGTTCGCTAGGACTAGTCTAGATTAAATAGAAGTAGTAAATAACAACAACAACAAAAGAATGGCGTCTCAGGCATCAAATGATTGGAAACTGAAGACGAAACTTAAAGTCATTTCTTGGCGTGATTCACTGAAATAGGTGATCTTTTTTTTTTCTTCAGTCCGCTCACAGCGCCTCCCAATCAAGAGTCATTTTGCTCGAGCACTCAGGACGGTTCATGAATATACATCAGCTAAAATCCTTTGCATACACTTACAAAGCATGTGAACCCAGCAAAAATCATTCTCCTGCCCTACCACTAAACCCCACCGCACCTACAAGCGTATTACCGGCACAACAAATGCAGACAACTTTTGTTGTTTTTGTTTTTTTTTGCCATTTCTTGTCTGTAAACTCCTCGAAGGCATTTTATTTATTCTATCGATTAAGAATACAAGAGGCTTATCTCAAATGTTTAGCGCTAAAAATGTATTTAAAACAAAGAATGCATTTGAAGTGAAATAGTTTTTATTCCTATCCTGTAAAGTTATGTCCTTCGCACTTACGCGGTTTCATGACAGGGCCAGTGAATTAACGTTTTGAACATTACGTGCGTGGGTATTTGCACGTTGACTTACGCAGTACTGAAGTCTCAGTTGATATAGGTGGTAAGTTATCAGCCACCAGTGTCAGCAGGACAATGTAAGTGAGCAGAACAGTCAGTGAGTAGCCCAGTTTTTCTCCAGACTCAAAGGGCAATGCGTAGACAGCACACATCAGAAAAGAGTTCAGGACTGCAGGAACGATCAACGTCAGGCTGAGAAATATCCACTTCCGCTGAAATGTCATTCTGGAAAATGAATGAAGATAAATTATTTCCACTCATGTTTCAAGAAGGAGTTTGAAATTAGACTAATGAACCCCTCGAGAAGGCCGGATTCAATTTCATTCTGAACCCGACTTAGTAAGCCCAGCGATTTTCACCGATGTTTCACCTACAATTCTGATTATGAAATCCACCCATGATGGTCAAAATTCAGATTGCCACTAAAGTGCCCTGACATACATTCCTTTGTCCAAAAAAAATCTGAAACATAATTTTCATCTGAAATAGTGGCGAGAATTCAAACATATTTTTATAGGGAAATCTGATTTACTGAAGAAAAAATTGTTTCAGATATCAAACGTTTTTATCTGGAGTTCAAGTTTTTCGTAGTTAGAGACACAGGGGTAGGGAAAGATGGGTCAGACTGTTGGACAGTACAGTGGCTGATTGCTTCAACAATACCATCAAAACACAGCTGTGAATACAAGCGCCGTGCGTTTCCACTGGGTGCAAAATAATCCACTAGAGGGTGAACATGTCAGCACTCAAAACTCCTTGACCGCATGGCCAAAAATTTACACCACTTTGTGTACTGTGCCAGTTTTCCATTTTACGTGGGCACGTTTTTCCATTCTAGACAAAAGTTAGCTTTCAATAATTTATTAATGATTTTTTTCATTTTGAGCCGCACAAAAAGAGACGAATTTTTGTTGATTAGAATCGAAAGCCATGATCGGAAATTTCTTTCTGTCCTTTACTGTTATGAATGCCAGGCAGATCTGCCTTGTCAGGTGGCCATTTTTTTTAGCCTCTTCGTGTCCCTCCGACAGGTCACGTGGCTATAATAATGATACCATGATAGTGGTAATTATGATAATGATTATGACTAAACTGATGTGGAAACTGCCGAAAACAGACAGCAGTGGAGCACTCTCCTAAGAAGAGCATGAACGTCCATGGACCGTGATCTCAGGCCACCCTAGACTGTGAGCTCAGGCCACCCTAGACTGTGAGCTCAGGCCACCCAAGACTGTGAGCTCAGGCCAGCCTAGACTGTGAGCTCAGGCCACCCTAGACTGTGAGCTCAGGCCAACCTAGACTGTGAGCTCAGGCCACCCTAGACTGTGAGCTCAGGCCAGCCTAGACTGTGAGCTGTCCTAAATGTCAATGACTATAACAGGAAATATGCTCTACTGCATTATGTTAAGTTTAGTTGGGGTTTTATTTTTTCATTTGTGATGATGATGCATTTTGTTTAAAAGTTTGTAAAATGTTTTTAAACTATCCTCTCAGATTTACATTTCAAATAAATTTCGACAAATGAGAATTTTCTTTGACTTCTCATTTCATTATATGTTGCAGAAAGGGATACAAAGATTAGGTGACTGAACAGGCACCACCATACACATCAGGGGACGGAGTGGTGCTGAATTGAACAGAACAAGAACACACTTTTAACGAACTTGATCAAAATTCCGGTCCTTGCGGATAATGCCGCCACAGAAGCAGGACTATCCGCAAGGCACCTCGCGGATAACGCTTGTACCTTGGATCCCCAAGGCACCTTGCCGATAATGGTGGCCAAAAAAAAACCTATTTTATTTCTAGTATAGTGGTAGCTGTTGTTAGGTTAGCCTAGAATTTTACATAGAAAACTGTGGCTAAACAATGAACATAACTGTGTATTTTCTCTGTTTAGCTTTGTAAGTAGACTTACGCTTCCCCAACAACAGTCAAAAATGGTTATTTAGGTGCATTTGGGTTTTGGTTTAAAAACTCGCAAGTCAATGTAACTGTTGAACTGTGCAACATGCTTGTCCCATTAATTTGAGCATTTCATCTCAAAACACCAAACACATGACTTGGGCAACTGTGGAATGACTCTGACGATATCAAGAATAAATAAATAAATAAATAGATAAATGCCCTATCTTGATTTTGGTACAAATAAAAAGGGAGACGCAAATAAATGTATTTCTCTGTACGGACTTTAGTGAAAGGGGAGGGGTTGTGAAAAAAAAAAAGGTACTACTTACTCTGAATGAACTTCTTCAAAACTTCCTGTGCTACTTCCAATAAACTGAGAAAATACGTTGGTTCCCACAAGGTTCCATTCGCCATTCTGGGAGTAGAGGGAAGTGTTTAAACCTTGTCCACTGTGTGTCAGGTTCACTTCCTTGGTGGAGTGAACAAAATGTGACCGTTTTGACAACATGCGGCCCAATTGAACAAATTTTGATTTTAACAGACGGAGAGTGGGGGGGGGGGGATAGGGGAGTGAGAAAGAGAATGAGTGGGAAAGACAAAGAGAGAGTGAGAGGGAGGGGAAGACAGAGAGGGATAGAGAGAGAGATAGAGATAAAGAGAGAAAGAAATTGTGGAGACTCAGTACGGTGTGGCGCAACATTGAAAAGTAAATAATAATATTAATGATATTAATACGAATAATAATAATAATAATAATAATAACAACAACAACAACAGTCAATAATAACAATAATAATACTGATAATAATAAAAAACGTTCCACATCTGAAATAAAAAACAGGAAATCATGGAACTTCTAGATTGTATAGATTGTCATAAAAAGATCTTCAGAGATAATCCCCACAAGAATGACCTCTAATGATTATAGCGTATTCCCATTCATAGATTTTCATACATGGATATTGCCCGCAAAAATTACCCCATTGGTATACTCCCATTTTATACATGACATATCTTCAGACGTAGCACTTCATACACATTCACCACAAGAATTATCTCCATGGTGTATTCTGAAACATAAATAGATCTTTATAGACATTGCCTGCAAGACTGACCTCCATAGCATTTTTGGAAGATTGTTATTGCATTGCCTACGTACCCCAAGTATTTTGTGCTAGGGGTACGTATTTTAAAGCGTTTTGTGACTCCAGAGCAAGAGAGCTCCTCCCGAAGTACTCATAATAAACAGCCTCAGCTAATTACTCTTTCAGATTTTCTTTATGTTCTCCTCCTGTTTTTTGGCTGAAAGGGTAAGGGGCAAGGGCGGGGATTCGATAAGAGTAAGCATTGAGGACAAGGAAGGGGTTAGGCATAAATACGTATACATTGCGCTCCAACCGCAAAACAAAAGTCTTTTTAGAATATTCCCTATAACGTATTCCCTTACATAGATCTTTACAGATATTCTCCGAACAATTGCGAATGTTCTCTATGATGTCACGACCTTAGCTCTTCTTTGTTCCAATCCACTTTTCGCACAGCTGAGTAATTCGGATTTAAATGTTTGAGGCTTTGGTATTATTATGATAAGGAGTTAGAATAAATCCAAACTGTTAAACAGCGTGATAAGTACCACAATGCATTTTAAACAAATGTCAAATTCTATATTACTTACACCGGTCGCGATGTATTCCCATACATGGATCTTTATAAATATTCCTGGGTCTATAGTTTACATCCGGTCATAATTTTCGCCGACCCCCCCCCCCCACACACACACACACACATCTTACCTCTGCATAGTACCCCCACGCGTATACCTGCACTGCACACCTCTGAGTGTCAAAGGGATATGCCAAGATCGCAATTTCACAAGTTACCCTGGAATTGATCAGCACCAGCCAGAGAACCAAGCCATCGTCAAACACACGCAGGGGCGTTTTCTCTTCGGAGCCTATGGGCCGGGTATCTTCTACCCTGAAAGTATAAGCATCCAGTCAGTTGCAGCGGCCGGCGGCGTAGCGTGGGGGGTATGCCTTGGGGACGGCTGCCCCGGGCGCCAAAGTCTTTGAGACGCGCAATTTCAAAAGGAAAAAAAATGAATTTCAAACAATAAATACAAAGTAGTGTATCCCCCCCCCCCCCCGCAGAAAATCTTCCTATGTTCGAACATTCTACATAGTTTTTTTCTACTTGACGGGGCAAATAAACGTTGCTGTATGCTAACAGCCCACGAGTCTGGGGGCGCAATATTTGCTTGTCCCGGACGCTGGCAACCCAGGCTACGCCACTGGCAACGGCATATGGTAGTGCGTAACAGTTTCTGTCCTGTGGCCATGTGCATGAACTATACATAACTGCATACACGGTGATGTAGGCCTTACGCACCGGTACAAAACGCTACCCGGTATGCATCAACTTTGCGTAGGCCTACACCCACATGAAAGGGGTTTACAACTTTCTCCGTGGACGACCAAATCAGCTACGCAATGCGTAAAAAGTTTTGCGAAAGAGGCGTCCGCTAGAAAGAAAGAAAGGGAGTAACTGATATTTTATTCTAAGCCACGGCTTCACGGGCCGAGGAAATAATTGGATTTCTACTCATCCTTGACCTCTAAATCTAGATCGTAATAGTAATACATGTAGTTAACGGTAAACCATACAGTGCCTGTCAAGCCAACTGAGACAGAGAGAGAGAGAGAGAGAGAGAGAGAGATGGAGAGAGAGAGAAAGAGAGAGAGAGAGAGAGATGGAGAGAGAGAGAAAGAGAGAGAGAGAGAGAGAGAGAGTGAGAGAGAGAGAGAGAGAGAGAGAGAGAGAGAGAGAGAGAGAGAGAGGGAGAGAGAGAGAAGGAATCCATTTGTGTGTAGGCCATAATGCACACATTGTTTCAGTAGAAATACAGTGTATAAGACATTTACATAGGTCTAGTTTCAACATGAGCCATCTGTGTTAGCGTCTTCTTTTCACTTGACACATTCAAATCACTTATCTTGAGGAGGCAGTCAAGTCAGAATAAACACCCTTTGGGATCGAATGGTAGAACTATCCAATCGAGCAATTAAAATTGTTACGTAATAATAATAATAACACCGGAAGGGCTACCGTATTCAGACAACCATTTCGTCCACTAACCCATCACAGACCCCACAACACACACATGACGGGCCATAATCTGTAAGTACAACCAGAGTTATCACCTGAGACAGATGAAAATGCAACCCGAGTAGGATTAAAATCGACACCAAGATGTGAACCACTCCAGGATTGATCTAAGCTGTGGTAGATCTAGAAGAGGTCGAGGCTAGATCTAGGCTTCTAATTTCGGTAAAGACTAGATCCAGGCTAGATTTAGCCATTGTAGCCTACAAACATTCGTGCACATGAAATTAATTTTAATCAATGATATTAAATTACACGTGAAAGTAACAAAGCGAACATAAATTCTGTGCTTATGGCTATGCAAAGACCAGTCTACATCTTGACACAAATGAGTCGCTCCTCCACCCAACGATCATTAGGCGATTCAAAGGCGTTTCTCATAGAAGGCCATTCACATCTAAGGAATGGGTTTTTCCACTGAAATTACTTGAATATCTTCATCAATTGAGTAATTTTATTAAAATAAAAGAATTCTTTAAAATCCCAACATAAGAACTTATCCCCCATGCTCAGTTATTGCTGCAGAACCCTTGGAAACTAAAAGGCTAAAAATAGCAGAACGCGTACTTGTTTACGCTGTTCAGCGTCACTGGTCACAGGTCGGGGGGGGGGGGGGTGGGGGTGCTTATATAATTAATGGCGGCTCCCACTATGTCGCGTTTTTGCCTCGCGAGAAACTAGGTCACTGCGGCATTCTTCTATAATAGGTCCATGGTTCAGTGTCACAGCGTAAAGTTTATGGAAACCCCTTTAATGATTACTTCCGTTTCATGAATTATGTTTATGGAAACCCAGTTAATGATTTGTTCGGTTTCATGCGTAATGTTTATGGAAACCCGGGTTATGACTTATCCAGTTTCACAGCGTAATGTTTATGGAAACCCATTTAATGATTACTTCCGTTTCATGAATTATGTTTATGGAAACCCAGGTTATGACTTATTCATTTTCATGCGCAATGTTTATGGAAACCCAATTAATGAATTTCAGTTCACGTGTTGCGTAGACTCACGTATTTTCTATATATAAGGGTGGCTCCCATACTGTGCCAGATTCTAGCACAACTGAGCTGATGTTACTGTAGTTGCCTGAGTTCCATGTCAACCGAGGATCAGTCCACGACTGGGGAAGATTGTATGTCAAAATGTTACATGTCTGGAAAAAGTTTAGCTATCATCATCCAACATTCTCTTATATCACACACACAAACGTAACATCATATGCACATACTGTTTACTTTATGTTATGTAATTGACGACGGAAAAAGAACGAAAGAAAGATGAAACAACGTAGTATTAAATGAATAAATTCTCATTTTTGATTTAAAAAAAAGGAAAGAAAGAAGGAAAAGAAAGAAAGACAGAAAGAAAGAAAGAGAGAAGGAAAGAAAAAAAAAGACATGGGGTTGAATGAACAAAACTTCCGTCTTTGAAAAAAAAACAAAAAGAAACGAAGAAAGAAAGAACAAAAAAAAAAGAAAAAAGAAAGAAAAACCTTGGGGTCAAGTGAACAAACTCCATGGCCAGGAATGACGGTGATCTGAGCACATTCATTCATAAAATTCATCCCATAAGCTGAGATCAAAAGAATGTAAGTGAAAATTAAAAAAAAAAACAAATATTCAAGAGAGGCTCACCGCCAAGATTGTGCCCGTCACAGACATCTCTTGCTTATCTATACTCTGCAAAGGTAATATTTGAAGAAGAGTGTAAAAGGGCATCTGTTTTGCAAAAAGATTTTCTGTTCGAACATCATCATGAGGATCAAATAAATTTAGTAATATTCATGTTATACCAAAATGAACCCAAGTGATAAAATAACCCCTTTAAAGTACAACTTATACCAAAATGAACCACCGTGATAAAATAAATGCAGAAAAATACAACTTATGCCAACCGGAATGATCAAGTAAACCCAGAAAAGTAACACGTTACATCACAATTAACCAAGGTGATAAAATAAACGCAGAAAAGTACAATCTGTACCAAAGTGAACCGATGTGATAAAATAAATGCAGAAAAATACAACTTAAGCCAAAATAGGCCGGAATGATCAAGTAAACCCAGAAAAGTGCAAGTTATACCACAATTAACCAATGTGATAAAATAAACCCAGAAAAATGGTAAGTTTCACTGAAACTAACCAAAAATATTAGACAGAAAAATGACAAATTACACTAGAATCAACCAGCCTGGAACGATAAATCCAGAAAATGACAAGTTACACCAAAATGAACAAGTGTGATGAATTAAAACCAAAACAATGACAAGTAACAGGTTGAAGTCTTTGTTTTTGAGAGATTCACTGCCCTTAGCATTTACACCCCACATAATAACAAGGTGCAACAAAATGAAATGGTGTAATGAAATAACTTAGTAAATTGACGAGTTACTCCAAAATGAACCAAAGAGATAAAATAAACCAAAAGATATAAAATGACGAGTTACACCAAACTGAACCACTGTCATAAAAGCTATGGCATGTGTGACAATAGTTATGATCTGTGGTATTGGTCTTAAGAAACACTTACTAGTTCATTGAGAGAAACAGGGTAAAACCCAAACATTATATCTACGGAGGCCGCAGGGCGGACAGTTCTGTCATAAGAGGCAAACACATCCGCTTTCAAACGAGTCTCGTCGTCTGGCGTGTAGGCGTGGGAAACTGTTGAACACAATCATTTGATGTTGTGAAAATATCTAACAAGGACTGACTTAGAACAGGAGGTAGGAACTACAATGGAACACACAGGTACAATCGCATACACATAACACATAAACACATACATACACACACCTACTCACTTACACACCCATAGATTAAGTGCATGCAGTTCTGTAAAATATAAAGTTGAAATGAGATCAGCAAAAAAAAACATATACAATTGTATTCCGTAATGCCCAACTTTCAAACGACAGCAACAACAAAAGAACAAAGAATAATAATAACAAAATAATACAATAACAACAACAAAACAACAAGAAGAAGAACAACAACAAAATAACAAATAACAAAATAACAGAACAACAACAACGAAAACAGCAAAACAAAACAACAATAACAACAAAACAGGAAAAGAACAACAACAATAATTATGCAAAAACATGCAGTGAAATATAGTAGAGAAGATAAGTTTGTGTATATTCCATAATCAGACGAAGAAATTGTTCTTAAACTGATTTACTATGATAGTTTGTAGTTTAGATATGTGTGTAATGAATAGTAGCTGCAGTGATAGCTCAACGATTGTGTATAGTGTACGAATGATAGCAATATTGAAAGCTCAACTATCGTCTACACTGAGAGTTATACATAAAATAACCGAAATTGTGACCCTAACATCAAGATAGATCTAGCTTCTATACAAAAGAAGTCTACTTAAAATAATAGAAATATTTAATATAGCCATAAAAACCACTACAGTGATAGATCTAGTTGGATACAAGAAGGGTTAATATACCTAATATAATAGAAATTGTAACCCTAAAAACAATACTGTGACGGACCTAGTCGGATGCTGCAAGAGTTATACTTAAAATAATAGAAATTGTTACCTTAAAAAACAGTACTGTGATAGTTCAAGTCTTGGATACAGTATATTAATAATAATTAATAATTATAATTTTTGAGTATTTCACATGCCAAAGTATTGGTTAACACAACAAAGAACTTACCGAGAAAGTTACCAGAATAAACAAGGAAGGCAACGAGCGGTCGTAGATCCATGGCATTCTGTATGTAATGTGTAATAGACGAATGTAATAAAGGAAGTAATATAACGACACTGTAAAGAACGTTACCACCAGCAAGACCTAGGAATCACAGTACCGGATTTACACTCAGTGAGGCCCTAAACTTTCTGAAACGTGGAGGCCTCTTGTTAAACGTTACACCCACAAGATCTAGGAAAGATGCCCACTAAAATAGGACCCGTTTGGCCACCTCCCCCCCCCCCCACCGAAAAAAAAAATAAGTGAAAAATCCCTATAAACTAATCATTATTGTATCATAGCAAGGTATTTAAAATGAAAAATACATTATTTATTTTATTAAAAGGTCATTAAAAAAATTGTGAAATTAAATTTAATGAAGCCGCAGCGGATTGTACGGCCCTAAACTGTACGTTAGCTTATTTAGCCTAATATACCTAAATCTGGCATTGAATCTAATGTTAGTCACATTGTGGTATTATATAGTATAATGGTACGTCCATGTCTTGGACGAAGTAACACAGTATTTATTACCATTGATAGAGATAGATATCCTGGCAAACACGACACGACAATGTAATTATTGTAGGTATTAAGTTGTCTTAAACCAGTTACCTGAGGACTGTCACAACCTCAGTTCTTGTTAGTTCCAACTTTTTGCGCAACTGAGAAATTCGACGTTAAACGTTTCCGGTTTTAGTATTATGATAAGGAGTTAGAATAAATCGGAACTGTGAAACTGCTTGATAAGTGCTACAACGCATTTTAAACAAATGTCAAAGTTTGTATTTAATTTGTTAAATGCCGCTTCTACATACTAAAATCTCCAATTTTTCAGAAAATGGAGATTGAACTGAGAAGAACTAAAGTCGTGCAGTGTAAAGACATGATACCGGTAATATAAATAATAATAATAATAATAATTACAAAATACATAGCTATTTTATGTCGCTCCTATCCTGTTAACAACTAGACTCGAAGCTTTAGGTTATAAATTATTAAGACAATAAACCTATGTGAGAGGATGAACGACTTTCTATTTTTAATGTGCTTTCATGGTAACTCTAGTGCGTGAGTGAGGGACGGCCACTCATAGTAGTTTATGGACACTTGGCCGAGTACCATTAATTGGATTATTTCCCTTGTGATACTAGCGCGGGACTCGCTATTCACATCACGGTGAGAAGCGTGCATTTTGATTGGTCAATTGGAAATTTTGACCACCGGGCTTCCAGCTCTTATATCATGGCTTTAAGTTTCTTACAACTCGCTCATTCGTTGTTATCCACCGACAGAAAGACGGGAACCCGAATTCATTGTTGAGAGTAGGCAATACCCTATCAGTACAAAATAGGTACTCATGATAACGTTTGGTATCAATGGAGATACGTGGTATTAATGGACGAAAGTATCCCGCACAAATTTGTCCAATGTTGTTAGTCCTGACACTTTGAAAATTTATATTAAAACTATTACCGGGTTTCTGGTATAAGTAGTCAGTTAGAATTTTAGCAGCAAGTTTCTACTTTATAATGGTACTAATTTCGTTGTACTTTGATGCACATATCCTATTGAAATAATTAATAAGAGGGTCTCGGATTTAAAGCAAACTATGAGTTAGACGCATGTTATCCCCGATAATTCCAACCTGGGTCAAATTTATTCAATTATAGCTGGAGGGGACCATAGAGTAATTTCTGCAGTTTACTGGGATACCTAATTGACTTTTGTGTGCACCCTTTTAACCGTACTGTAAATTCGATTGTGTTAGGACCCTAACCGGTTATGTTGTTCGGCTGGACTCAATGTCCGAGCCTTTCACTGGTCCAACACTGGACTACGTAATAGCCCTCTCGGACGTCCGCGCTGGCTCATAAAGATGATGCCAGTTCGAGTGGTCAGTAGACTCCATCAAAGACGCCGCAACAATAGGAAGCACAAGTGGACCTTGCAGTACAATAGACCGGCGGCGGCCCAAAACATGGCCTAGTCCAGTTGCGCCAGTAGCAGAGAGACTTTGGGTAAGTTGGAGACTATTATATTAGAAGTGACTTTAATTTGCGCACCCCCCCCCCTTTCGGGGATGCCGCGTAGAGAATGCTGATCTACAGAGACTATTATGAGTCCGGCTCAACGGTAATTGCCATTGTCATTAGACGTGTAAGATGCGTGGTGCAGTGCAGTGTCTTGATATTGTGACTTTATTGTCAAAGTTAACGTTTGCGGTGCTAGATGATAATGATGGCTCGCTAACCAAGCTATCACGATTTGCTTGTGTGCATATAGTGTATGTGTAGCATTGCCTTGTTGTGGTAGGCAGTGAGGATTTCCTGACATGTTAATGTGGATGGCTTATGTTATAGCGAGCGGCACTATACACTTGATTGTATTACGGGTATTTGTGTACCTTGCCAGTACCACTATGCTATAGAGAGCAGTGTGATTGTGATTGCGTGTTTAGTGTTTAAGATGTGTAATTAATTACATGTAGGCCTATTGGAGACGTATAATATTAGTTGGGCCTCACATGTGTGAGCCCCAGGATTGTTCTATGTGCGGCGGTGGATGAACAATGTTTCAGTGAGTTTGCACATGTTGCAATGAGTCCCGCCTATAGATCTACCTATTATAGATTATAGATATTACAGACGTGCTGTATTTCATTGAGTTCGTAGGTTGTGTGAAGGACATAGTTTCGAATGTACATTATACACACTACTTTATGTAGGCTATCTGGTGGTGTGTCATACGCATGTTAGCCTGGCGGCATAGCTCCGCGGCTAAGGTCAAAGGGCCTGACCCTTCAGTATCGATTGGGAAGGGAAGTAACCAATACAATAGCCCTGGGGCGGGTTAGTACTAATAATGGGAGTGGGCCATTGAGGATGGCCTGCATTGGGATGCAGCGTCTGTGTTATGGACGGTCAGTGGGCCATGTTGGCCACTGCGTTATTAAATGGAATGGCCACTCTGGATGTGCTGTACACCGGCTCAGTGGAGCGAAACTATTGTGTTCTTGCCCCTTCATTTGTTATGTCCTTCATACTTTGATTAGTACATTAGTTTATGTTGCCAGTGTACTAGGAAACTCCTTGTGTGTATGATATAGCCACTTGTAGTTGTTATTCATTAACCTTAGCGCTATTTTATTCCATGCATACATATGCAGTTGGTTATTGCTTAAATTCTATATTATGTTGTTGTTGTTTGATTTAATACTTAATACTATTACTATGTATGTCCACCATTGATTGCCTGATTAATGTTGTCATTATATCCTAATCATATTTTTGTCTTTTTCTCTTGTTCCAGCTTATGGCTGGTTGGGCTTTTTTTTGCTTGGTAGGGTTCTCCTATGCCTTTTTGTTTGGTAGTGATACCTTGGTTAGGCTTTTTTGAATAAATAAGATTGCCAGCAGAACCCTGTGTTTGTTAATCCTGTGTATCCTTAAGGGAGTTACTATTGAACCCACGCTGTAACCACATTAGCCACTCGTAGTTCATCCAACACCTAGATAATGATAATAGTAATGACAATAATGACGAAAATGATGACAATAATGTAAACATTTATGTAGCACCCACATCCCACTGACCACCGGGCTGTGAGGGTTAAAATATAAACATAATTCTGATCAGTATTATCTTCTTTACAATTTAAAACAATAACCAAACACAAAGAATCATACTTACACTCATGAGCATAACTATTATTGTTATTAAAATCACTGTGGGAAGGCTAATCCTCACGATCTACAGGAATAAGTGCAGGGCTTACAGCCAGTGCAACAGTAGGGATCTGTCCTTATGGCTCCTCTGCTGATCGTTCACTGAGAGTTCAATACAATGTTTGGAATTGATAGATATTGAAATCCATTGAGAGGTTTAAGCTCTGGCAGAATAATTAAGCCGGCTTAAGTGGCACAATACAAACAGGACGGATTTTTTTCTTTGGGCTTTTTATCAATGTCTCATTGAATTGATATTTATATTTATAATTATATTTGTTACATTAATTCCTGTAATTAAACTGCCCTACAGTTCTGCTAAAAACTTTCGGGCTTTTAAAAAAAAATTCTTTGTATCTTGATTTTTCGTCACTGTCTGTTCCAGCTATGGCAGGCGCCAAACAGAGTGGTATTGAAGGATAGTTAGAAGGAAGAGAGTGGCGGCGGCGGGGAAACACAGCAATTTATATGCCTTCACCACTTCAGGTTATTATAAGTCTGGCTGACTAACGGACATATTATACTGGTCAAACGCAACAGTGTATATTCGATAATATTTACCAGTATCAAATGCATTAAAATTCCTAGGTAATACAATATTTCAGGCACAAATCACGGTAAGGCTGGGTTTTCATGTGAACGGAAACGGAAACGACCACGGAAAGGTAAAAAATCTTCAAGTAGTGAAGTAGAAAGATTGTTTTCATGTGTACCGTTCGCACTCTAAAAAGGTCCCTGATCTCCTGCAATATTAATCCTTATCAATGGTCAGAACTAGCAGCCGACCGCGATCTGGAGGAAAAAAACAAACAAACAGGCTATCGCCAAGCTCGAAAGTGCCCTACAAGCCAGAGCACCTGAACGAAGGATGCAGCGAAAGCACCACATACCTAATCCAGATCTGACATTCCCCTGCAGCAGCTGTGCCAGAGTGTGCCCCGTCCCGAATAGGACTCACCAGACACCAGCGTGCCTGCACCAGACGTGTCCCAACTATCCTTCCATAGATCTTCGCCCGCCAACTCAAGGAAAGAAGAAGACGCAGGGAAACACTTTCATCTGTACTACCTTATGCGTTTTGACCTTTTCCTTGCCATTGCCACTTCCGTACACACGAATATCCAGCTTTCATGCTCCTGTCCATAGCATCCGCTCCGCGATTTTTACGGAAAATGACGTATGAAAAACTCTCTCTGCCTCTAGAGCGGAGATGAAAGGAAGGGATGTTGTGGACAAATGTACAGAGGCAAAGAGTGTTTTACGTAAATGCCCGTAAAAATAACAGAGCGGAGCGGATGCTGTGGACAAGTCTACAAGGGCACTGAGTGCTTTATGCCATTGTCCGTAAAACTAACGGATCGGACCGGATGTTGTGGGCAAGTCTACAGAGGCAAAGTATCGGCTTCAAGATAAAGAGTATCCGACTTTTAACTTATGTTGGATCCTACAGGGAAACGGACACGATATAGTTTCACTCAACTATAAATCGAACTTAATGACTATTTGTTTTGCAATACCCAGACTTTGGTCAGTGACAAATAGATGATTGAATGGTCATGCCATGAAGTCCAGTAGGAAAACATTGGGAGTGATTATGTCCCAATCAATAGATCTTCCGATTCAGTGCGCACATGTCATTGTGTGAGCGTGGCAGATAGTACAGTATGTCGGCCTGATAATAAGTTTATTTCAGTCAATAATTATTTCTCTACCCCTGCATCTACCTCTTTGTCCATCTTTCTGTCTGCCTTTCTGCCTTTTTTTTTTTTTTTTGTCTGTCGTCTATTTGTCTATCTGGGTATGTCAAGAACAGATTTAATTCATAAATGTTTCCACTGACTAAATTTTTGTGAGAGAGCAGTGAGTAATTTTTACAAACGTAATTATTGTGCGAGCCAGCATAACTTGGTCTCGTAAACAAGTTGTTTTGAACAGTTTTTTTTATAATAGATAGACAGAAGATGTGGGGAAGGATAGACGGACAGCGTAGGTGTGCATGACTGAGCACTTGTTGTATCTCGTGTTTTGAACTAGGTTTAGTAGAGAGGGAAGGGGTGAGTAGGAATTAAATGTTATTGAGACGTCTGTTGACGTACAGAAAATACCGTGATCCAGAGTAAAAGCTCGGGGTTTTGAACATGTTAAGAATTTATTGCTATAAAATTTATATTATATTGTATTGAAGTAATTCGACCTTTGATGTCGACCCAAGGTCGTTGCGTAGGGCTGTTACTTAAAATAACTCAGTTCGGCAGCTGAGCTAGAAGTGGTTGCACCAATCACAATCCAGGAATTAGACGGTAAGCTGCAGATGCAGTCCAGTATTTAAGGCCATACAGAACTTAGTTCTGGGCCACATGTAGACAATCCATTTACGAGGTGGTCGGCGATAGTCCTCAGCCAGATGAGAGACATAGAGACGCAGTTGAGCAGTCCATTGTGAGGGGCCTGATTTAAAGCTCCAGAGCCTAAGCTACTTGGTTTGATATAAACCCACAGCGTTTACATCCAGCGCTCTCACTCCCAGTGAGGGCCGCATGGTGAGAGTCCATACTAATTTGTAATGATGAAAGTGAACCGTTCTACTTACTTTTGAAGACAGTTTCAGAGCTACCGCCAGACAACGCATGGTTGTACAAGCATTCTCCATGGCGTGTCTAGAGGAAATGTCCATATCCTAACATGTCTCATTGAATTAATAGAATTTAAACTGTTAGATCCGTCGCCACGTGCGCGGATTCTATTTGCCATATAACTCATATGACCTGCAAGTAGTTAGATTGAATTCGTTAGTCTTTATAAAAGCTGTAGTTCCATTAGTTAGATTCAGTTGCCTTTGAATTGATATTTATATTTATAATTATATTTGTTACATTAATTCCTGTAATTAAACTGCCCTACAGTTCTGCTAAAATTGAAAGCAATTGATTTATTTAGTTTTTAGAGTGCAAGTATTTATTTTTGTGTGTTCGTCGATTGTGGGAGCGGACCTCGAAAGAGTGTCAGTCGAAATATCCCCATGTAACCCACATCGCGACAGGGTACATGGAAAATGTGGGGAAGGAAAAAAAAAAAGAAATGAATAGGAAGAAATTGAGAGAGAATGAAAATGAGAGAAAGAGAGAGAGAAATACTGAGAAAGAAAGGGAGAGAAAAAGTCGGGGCTGTATAAAAGAAGATTTATTTAGTGCACAGTGACAAAAAGGAAGTTACTGAGATATATCCAAGGTGTTATGATTATTTTGAATATTTTCGTCATTAATCCGCCTGAGTAGGCATACAGAGAAAGGTCAGGGTTGGTTATGAATTGTTACAGTTAAGCGTGCCCAACATTGGAAAAGGTGAATGACCTGCATTTTCTAAGCCTACCAGATGATTTTGATAGGCGATTAATTGGAAGGTGACGTCACCACATTCAATTTGACTGAGAATTCCTGCACGAACCAGCTGTGTTTTTCTTTTCCCTCACTGAAACCAAAGATACTAGACTTGATAAGACAAGACAAGACAGCTAGTGCGTTATCGTGCACATATTTCGCACCGCCACCTTGTGGCAAATGCGTGGAAGTCATGAAAAGTGCCGTATTTTACAAAGCCAAATAGAGAAGATAGTGAATTTTGTTCACTGTTCAGCTTTCGCTATAGGCCTTGATTGACGTTACCTATTGTGGAATTATAACATCAATCGCTCTGGGAAAACTGACTATTTTTTCTTTTTTTTAAAGTCGCAGTAGCACTGTCATAAGTTGGCATCGTAAATTTACCATTACATCAAGCATTCTTTTTATAGTATCAGAATGCAAATTGTGTGCAGTATTTTCAGTGGTGCGAAGAAGGGAGTGTCTCATCTTATCGTTTCTAGTATCTTTGCTGAAACTCAGTCTCGTGGCGTCACTATCCAACTAATCGGCCGATCAAAATCGTCTGGTGTGCCCATAGCCTTAGTAGCTCCTCTGAGTATGACCTCCAAAAGGAGCATGATTACACCTCTGAGCATGAGCCCCGAAAAGAGTGCCATTACGCCCCTGAGCATGACCTCCGAAAGGAATATGGGTACGCCTCTGAGTATGACCTCCAAAAGGAGCATGGTTACGCCTCTGAGCATGAGCCCCGAAAAGAGTGCCATTACGCCCCTGAGCATGACCTCCGAAAGGAACATGGGTACGCCTCTGAGTATGACCTCTGGAAGGAACATGATCCCACAGAATATCCACTGATAAATGGCGGCATTGGAAGGCAGATTTGTGGCTGTGAAAATTAGCAGTTTCCAATGCCCAGTCATTGTATCAATATTATTATTGCATTCAATTCGCTCCGCCTATTGACAATTCCCATATTGTGGCTCTTGGCGTTCTATATCCGAGATTGTGTCAGTGCATTGGCCCATGAATGAACTTAAATGAATTTTCTCAGTGAGAATGAGCCTTGAGGCTCGTCCTCAGTTTCAAAAACGCTTTGACTTTGCTGCTGAATCTAGTTATCAGATATCCGTTCAGCGTCAGATAACAACAAGCCGTTTTGAAGGCTTCAGGAAGAAAAGAAGTACAGACCAGAAAGACCGCAGAAAACTGCGCTTTTGAGGGTCCATAAAGCGAAGTATATGAGGCAAACTAGAAGGAGAAAGGAACAAAACAAAAAAAAAAAAAAGAGAAAAAGAAGAAAAGAAACAGAAAATGAGATGCAGAAAGCCTAAGGCTATGGGCACACCAGTCGATTTTGATCGGCCGATTAGTTGGATAGTGACGTCACGAGATTGAGTTTCAGCAAAGATACTAGAAACGATAAGATGAGACACTCCCTTCTTCGCACCACTAAAAAAAAAACTGTGCACACAATTTGGGCGCTGATCGGAGGCGGGTCCCGTGGTGCAAAGTATGAAAAAAATGCATGATATAATGGTAAATTTATGATGCAAAATTGTGACAGTGCTACTGCGACTAAAAGAGAGAAAAAAAATAGTCAGAGTTGTCCCCATAGCGATTGAGGTTATAATTCCACAATAAGTGACGTCAATCAAGGCCTATAGCGAAAGCCGAACAGTGAACAATATTCAATATCTTCTCTATTTGGCTTTGTAAAATACGGCACTTTTCATGACTTCCATGCATTTGCCGCAAAGTGGCGGTGCGAAATCTGTGCGCGGTAAAGTACTAGCCGTCTTGTCTTATCAATTCTAGTATCTTTGGTTTCACTGAGGGAAAAGAAAAACACAGCTGGCTAGTGTGGGAAGTCTCAGTAAAATCAGAGAGTATAGATGTTCACTTCCGCGAAATCACGAAACTAGATCACTGCGGTAAATCAAAAAATTGAAGAATTGAAAGAGGCCTTCTTCACCAAAGATAGTGTGCATATCTGTTTACTGTGGTTTGTTCATATTGTTGGGCTGATTGACACTATTTAAAACCGTTTGTAAGCTATTACGCCACGCGGAAATGTACAGACGGATATTGTTTACCGCAGCGACCCATTTTCCGCTCCATGCTAACACTGGTTTCGCAGAGCCTTCCGTGTCTCGCAGTGCAAATCTACCAATAGTGAACCCTCTCTATATATATAATTATACTCTCTGGTAAAATTGAATGTGGTGACGTCACTTTCCAATGAATCGCCTATCAAAATCACCTGGTAGGCTTAGAAAATACAGGTCATTCACCTCTTCCAATGTTGGGCACGCTTAACTGTAACAATTCATAACCAACCCTGACCTTTCTCCGTATGCCTACTCAGACGGATTGATGACGAAAATATTCAAAATAATCATAACACCTTGGATATATCTCAGTAACTTCCTCGCCACGAGTCAAAACAGTGACAGGTTATTCTATAGTTAATGTGCCCATTTATCCGGTGTGAAAGTGCCTTTTTATCATAACACACATTACCCAGAGTTATTCCGCAATCATGACCAACAAAAGCAGTGACGTCACTTGGTCGATTTATGTTGTAGGGGCGCGAGTCATTCACATAATAGTTTTATATTAATGTTATTTTTCTATAACTTGTTTTTCTAAATTAATGGAGGGAACACCAATGGCCTGCGCTTGGTTTGTTTCACTTACGTCACGCTATTTGGCATGGCAGCTGAGCGTGCGCAAATGCAAACATTTAGTTCTTTTTTGTTGGGCACGGTGGCTGACCATGCTGACTGACAAAGCTTAGCTGTAACGTAAAGAGGAGAACTGATTGAAACTTTAGAGAGAACGAAATATCTGGCATTGGAACGTCCGACAACAGACGATACAAAATTCAAACCTACACAGGAGGATGCTGTTACAAGTACTTACGTCTCCCACGTTTTTTATTATTTTTTTATCTAAGGATACGTATTTTAAAGGCTGTTATGACTCCAGAGCTGGCGAGCTCCTCCCGACAAGCTCCTAACTAAAACCGTTAATTAATTAATCTTTCAGATTTCCCTTCTTGTTTTCCTCCTTTTTTGTTGTTATTGTTGTTGTTGAAAGGGTGGTGGGCAGGCTTAGGGATTCAATAAGATTTAGGGTTGAGGATAAGGACGGGGTTGAGGGTATGTACGTATGCGTTGGCGCCTCTAGCGCAAAACGCTTGGTAACCGTACGCACCTATAACAACAGCCTACATAGGAGCACAGGTTCTGTGACGTCAGGTAAATTGAAACAACGGTGTCAACCAGATTTCAAACTCTTCTGGGTGATTTCTGTAAATCTTTGTGTCATTTCATGGCTAAAACATTATGGAATGGTTTTTCCACACAAGAGTCCACGTTTCCATCGTATATTGAGACAAATGTAATACCTTGTAACTCTAAAAACACACACAAATAAAGAAGTTGATGGAGCCTATGTTGTGCATGTATGTAGACGTGGAGACAACAAGATAATGAAGCACGGGGATGGTCTAGAGACAAGGTGCTCGCCTTTCATGCCTGAGGTACCGGGTTCGAAACCCGGCTGGTGCACGCATGTTACAAATTTGGGATTTTTTGCATATTTTCTTGTCTCTGATCGAGCGCCTAGTCTTCTCGGATAAGGACGAAAAACTCGGACTGCCTGTGTGAACGTTGCGCACTTTAAAGATACCTTGGCAGTTGGAAATCGAGAAGAGGAGGCCTAACAGGCCGCTGCCGGGACAAAATGAAATAAAATTATCTATATATCTTTATAGAAATCTTTCTATATTTATATTACCTACGAAGCCTTGCCATAAAATCAGACGTTCGTTTTAACGTTTTATAACAGACACAATAAGAAAACCTTAAGTCATTTCTTTAGTATTTCAAGAGCGTCTTTCAGTCCTCTCATTGACATACGATTAAATTACTATTGAAAAAGTCCCGTCTCTGACGGTGTGAAATCAGAGGTTGTAGGTGATGGTGGTGGTGGTGGTGGTGGTGGTGGTGGTAGTGGTAGTGGTGGTGGTGGTGGTGGTAGTGGTAGTGGTGCTTGTGGTGGTGGTGGTGGTGGTGGGGGAGATGGGGGGATTGAAAGAATTTATGCTCAGATTGCTGCCTTTTTGTCACTATGCACTAAATAAATCTTCTTTTATACATCCCCGCTTTTTCCTCTCCCTTTCTTTCTCAGTCTCTCTCTCTCTCTCTTTTTCATTCTCTCCCATAGATATACACTAGTGAACTAGATTCCACACGTCGCTTCGCCAGCCGTCTCTTTCCCTGCTTCCCGACGCGAGCCGGAATGGTCCGCATTGAAACCCCCATCTCACCATCGCGGTGTGGGCTGAGCGCTCGATGCTGCCTAGGTAATGGCTTGAAAAATAGCGGTGATTGTGATTGATTTTGTAGCTTTAATTTGATTGTGATTGATTTTGTAACTTTCGTTTGTTTATAGTCACTCACATACCATTTCCGTACACTATGACATAAAATTGAATAAAATGCCTCGACTGAAAAAAAACAAAAAAAAACATCAACATCAACACCAGACTGATTCAACCGACACAACTCACCACAACTATAATGTAAAGCCAATGGTGTTACTGTGCATGACACCGTGCAAGAGGGTTGGGTAAGCCCAGAGGGAAGACAACGGATGATGAGAATAGATAGATAGATAGATAGATAGATAGATAGATAGATAGATAGATAGATAGATAGATAGATAGATAGATAGATAGATAGATAGATAGATAGATTAGAAAGAAGATAGATTAGAACGAAGAACGAAGATAGATAGATAGATAGATAGATAGATAGATAGATAGATAGATAGATAGATAGATAGATAGATAGATAGATAGGAACAGATAGGATCAGATCAGATGAGATCAGAATAGATTAGATCAGATCAGATCAGAATAGATAAATCAAATAAAAATAGATCAGATCAGATCAGAATAGATCAAATCAGATCAGATCAGATCAGAATAGATCAAATCAGAATAGATCAGAACAGATCAGAATACATAAGAATAGATCAGATCAGAATAGATCAGAATAGATCAGAATAGATCAGATCAGATCAGATCAGACTATATCAGAATGGATCAGAATAGATCAGATAGAAATAGATCAGATCAGATCAGAATAGACCAGAATAGATCAGAATAGATCAACTCAGATCAGAATAGATCAACTCAGATCAGATCAGAATAGATCAGATCAGATCAGAATAGATCAGAATAGATCAGATCAGAGTAGATCAGAATAGATCAGATCAGATCAGAATAGATCAGATCAGATCAGAATAGATCAGATCAGATCAGAATAGATCAGATCAGATCAGATCAGAATAGATCAGATCAGATCAGAATAGATCAGATCAGATCAGAATAGATCCGAATAGATCATATTAGATCAGAATAGATCGATCAGAATAGATCCGATCGGATCTGAATAGATTAGAATAGATCAGATCAGAATAGATCAGAATAGATCCGAATAGATCAAATCAGATCAGAATAGATCAGATCAGATCAGAATAGATCAGATTAGAATAGATCAGATCAGAATAGATCAGATCAGAATAGATCAGATCAGAATAGATCAGATCAGAATAGATCAGAATATATCAGATCAAAATATATCAAAATAGATCAGATCAGAATAGAAAGATGAGATAAATAGAATACATAGACAGAATAATAGCATAGATAGATGGAATAGACAGATAGATAGATAGATAGATAGATAGATAGATAGATAAATAAATAGATAGATAGATAATACACAGACAGACAGACAGATAGACAGATAAACTTTCTCATAGACAAAGGCCTACACGCTCCGTTTACAAACACGATGACTCAAATAATGAGTCGCGACCCACCCCAAGATGGCCGCCAGCGCCTTCTAACAATCCCATTCAGGCCCCGGCGTGTCTGGGCATTGTTCTCTCCCGATTTCCTCGTTCTCTTTCCTTTTTTTTTTCCTTCCCCACATTTCCCCTGTACTCAGATAGACAAACAGATGACAGACAGAATAGCAGACAGAAAAGCAGACAGAGAGGTAAAGGCAGAGGTAGAGAAATTGACTGTAATACACTTATTATCAGGCCGACACATTAAACTACCTGCCGAGCCCACGCAATGTCATGTCCACACAGAGTCGCAAGATCGATTGGTTGGAACACAATCACGCCCAATGTTTTCCTACCTTAGAATTAATGGCATGACCACTCAATCATCGATCGGCCACCGACCAAAAAGTGGGTATTTGCAAAACAAATAGTCATTAAGTTCCATTTATAGTTCAGTGAAGCTATATCGTGGCCAAGTTTCTCTATATGATCCAACATAATTTAAAAGTCAGATATTCTTTATCTTGAAGCCGATACTTTGCCTCTGTAGACTTGTCCACAGCATCCAGGGTTCTTCGTTATTTTTACAGACAATGACGTAAAACACTTTATGCTTCTGCCGACTTGCCCACAGCGTCCAGTCTTCTTCGTTATTTTTCAGACAATGACGTAAAACAATCTATAGTATGCCTCTGTAGTCTTGTCGACAGCACCCGGTCCGCTCCGTTATTTTTACAGACAATGACGTAAAACAATCTATGCCTCTGTAGACTTGTCCACAGCAACCGGTCCGCTCCGTTATTTTTACAGACAATGACGTAAAACAATCTATGCCTCTGTAACTTGTCCACAGCACTCGGTCTTCTCCGTTATTTTTACAGACAATGACGTAAAACAATCTATGCCTCTGTAGACTTGTCCACAGCACTCGGTCTTCCCCGTTAGTTGTACGGACAATGACATAGAGCACTCAGTACCCCTGTAGACGTCCACAGCATCCGCTCCGCTCTGTTATTTTTACGGACATTTACGTAAAACACTCTTTGCCTCTGTACATTTGTCCACAACATCCCTCCCTTTCCGTTCATCTCCGCTCTAGAGGTAGAGAGAGTTTTTCATATGTCATTTTCCGTAAAAATAGCGGAGCGGATGCTGCGGACAGGCAGTAACTCTGGGTTTTCACGTGTACGGAGACATCACTGGCAAGGAAACGTCAAAAACCCCCATAAAGTAGTACAACAGAAAGTTTTTCCTTGTGTATGGAAAGACCATTTCGGTACACATGAAAACATTCTTTCTGTTTGACTATACCAATTTCACTATTTCTTCATATTTTACATTTTATACCCCATAGATCTGTCCATTGGCTTGCTAGGACATAATAAACAGACATATAGTTTTTCTTTTATTATGTAACAATAGCGGCCGCCATCTTGGATTTTTGTTATACATTTCTATATTACCTACATCTTCTTTATTTTTCTATCAATTGTTCTGAAACTTGGCATGTGATAACTTAGGACATAGGCCTACATAGATCTTTGTATAGAAGGGTTTTGAAATTCAGTCGTTCAATCTCTCATTATTCACTGCTGATTCTTTATGATTTAATTTTTTTAATTAAGTTTCCTTCGTTCAAATAATAACAAAAAGAAAATAGATGGAGATGTATCACATTATACAAATGTGTGATATATATTGGAAAAACATGTGTGCAAATTCCAGATTATTTGGACCGGAAATAAAAAAGTTATAAGGATATTTCTGCTGAAAATATCAAGTTTGAGAAAATCACTGAAGGGTTCACACGAATCCTACAACAACATAATAGTACTGGAAACCATATATCGATACCAATTTGAACCCTAAAATGGCAAAGTTTCATGACATTTGCACATTGTGCCAGATAAAATGGGATTAGGAAACCAAAATTGAAGTTTCCAAATCTGATCGAAAAACTGAGAATTTGATATTTAGTTAGCAGCACGCGCCCTTAACCGTGACATTTGCTTGAAATATTCAACTGCCTGAGAATTCAACTGCATTTGGTTTGGTAAATCGTATTATTGAGTATACTATTCTATTTGATCAGTATCTGTCCTTTTGTCCCCCAGACTTAAACATGTACTAATCTGAAGTGATAAAAACATATTGCTGTATTTCAGAGGAAAAAAAAACAACAACCCATATCATAACAGAATAACGAAAGAAATAACAACAACAGCAACATTTAATCATGTCTTTATAGAGAGACCCCCCAAAGTATCAAGATCTTCAAATAAGAGAGAAAGAGAGGGAGAGAGAGAGAGAGAGAGAGAGAGAGAGAGAGAGAGAGAGAGAGAGAGAGAGAGACAGACAGACAGACAGACAGAGAGAGAGAGAAATGTATATTTCCATTTCATACTAATGGCTAATAGCACACTGATCCAAATCTGTCTGTTTTGCCTTGGTCTTGACTCGAACTTTCTTTGAATCAACCAGAGAGACAGAATTATTTCAGTCTCAGTAGTGGGCGAGATCCCGCCTGACTCCGTAGTCCACAAAACCAAGGTAAAACGTGCCTCAGCGGGATGTGGGTCCAAATAAAAGCTCAAACGCACGAAAAAATATATCAGTCCTGCGAAGTTGTTTCTAACCAAAATACTTGACTCTTTGATATATCTATAATCCTCCGGCTGTCGTGCAAAACTGAATCAGTTTCCACCACCCCCTCCAAAGTTGCCAGGAGTGCTTACCACACTGTCGCCAAAGAAATGACAAAAACACAGACATGTGGCAAAAAGCCAAGAGGAAAAATTGATAAGTGGTAAAAAGTCATGTCTAGGTATCTGTTGTTCATTGTGTTCTATGACAAAAAACAATGTTTTTGATATCGATCTGTAAAGTATTATAATAAATTTATTTTGAGGATCTATAAAAAAGAAGAAAAATGAACACATTTTCTCAGTAACTGTCTATGGCGAACCTAAATTTTGGGGGTTGCAAACCACCGACAAAAGAAAATCATCCAAACTTCTCTCTTTAAAAAAAAAAAAAGTTTCTTCGGGGATGGACCGGGATTAGGGCCCTAGGAGCTTAGGTTTCATTCATTTCTTAGTAGATCCGCCAATGGTAACTACAGCACTAACATCATTCTTTCAAAATTGACTTCGAGCTTTCACGCATTTTATATTTGGCAGACGGGCGTGCTTTGGTGCTGCTAACGAAGCAAGAACTCGCAGTTAAGTAACCTGTTTCGCTTCGTTTCTATACATTTCCTGTTGAAATCTTTGATTGTACGATTTTTGTTTCACTTGACAAAAGAAAAAGCCGAAACTTTTGTGTATTTTCTGTCTTCTCTTTAGTTTGCTTTGTATCGCTTGGGTTTTATTTCTCACGCAGGGCTTCGCCACATACAACCTTTTCTTTTTGCCCAATTTTGACTTTGCTTATAGCCCTGCTGCGACCCCACAGTTTTTCTGTGGTTTTTATGATATTTAGAAGTTTGACATGACGCCCTAGAAATTTAGCTTGATATTTTTTCTTAGAAAATGAAGTTTTCAAAATATTTAGACAATTATTTTAATTGTTCTTGTTTTAGTTCTCCAACCCCCCCCCCCCCCCAAAAAAAAATGATGAAGTTTATTACTCAGAAAATGGCACAATAAAATGTAAGCTTACGAGGTATTTTCATACCTATGCTGTAGGATAGGACTAACTTAAAAATCGACTCTAGGATATAAGTATACCATGTGTAGCAGTCAAATACGTTCAGGTGAGAACAATTCAAATGAAGTTGAATGATTAAAGAGATTAAAGTATCATAAAAATGGCAGCTCGAAGGATCAAATGTCAGTCAAATTATTGGTAAAGTTAAACTTAATCAGCAGTTTGAAATGGGAGACTACATTTCCCATATGGCCCGGGTCTAATATGAGTTTTTGAACGGGCCTGCCCACCACCCTCTAACTTCTATCTCTAAATTATCCTTCAATGCTTCTCTCAGTTTGGCGACTGCCATCTGGAAAAGACAGCAACAAAAGATCAAGAAACAAAGAAAGAGAAACAAAATAAAAAATAAACAAAAACTACCAAGAATCAAGAACAGGGGCCAACAGCCTACGGCTGAGGCCTCCGAGAGCCAACGAACTCACTCCGCCCTCTGAATGTAGTGCCCCTTACGCCGGCGGCCTAATCATTGCGCCAGGCTTTAAAACCCCTCAATGGACTTCATGCTTAATGACCATCTATTGATTCCAACCCTTGTATTGAACCCTCAGTGAACGATCAGCAGTGCAGCCATAAGGACAGATCCGTACTGTTGTACTGGCTGTAAGCCCTGCAGATATTCTAGTGGATCGTGTGGATCATCTTTCCCATAGTGATTTAATAACAATAACTATTATGCTTACGAATGTAGTTCTTTGTTTATGTTCATTGTTTATTAGGGAAAGAAGATAAGACTGATCAGAGTTATGTTATTATATTAACCCTCACAGCCCGGTGGTCACCGGGATGTGGGTGCTAAATAATTACATTATTATTATTATTATTATATTATTATCATTAACTAAGTCTATTGTTTTAATAAAGCTTAGAGCCCAGTTGTTAACAGGACTGGAGCACGATAGAAAAGCAATGTAATCTATTCTTCTTCTTACTGCAATTTGTATTATCATTTCTTTACACTGCCCGACTTTAGTTCTTGTTTGTTCTGTCCCCATTTTCTGAAAAAACTGGAGATTTTTTAGTATGTAGAAGATGTATAACAAATACACACTTGGACACTTGTTTAAAACACGTTGTGACATTTAATCAAGCTGTTTCACAGTTCCGATTTATTCTAACTCCTGACCATAATACTAAAGCCGGAAACGTTTGACGTCGAATTTCTCAGTTGTGCAAAAAGTAGAACTGGAACAAACAAGAACTAAAGATGTGACAGTCCCCAGGTAACTGGTTCAAGACAATTCAGTATCTATAATAATAATTTTTATACTGTCGTTGTCAAAACTTTGACATGATTTCTATCTCTGTCAATGGTAATAAATACTGGGTTAGTTCGTCCAAGACATCGACGTATCCATCTACTATAGAATACCACAGTGTGGCTAACATTAGATTCGGTGCCAGATTTAGGTATGTTAGGCTAAATAAGCTACAGTTTAGGGCCTTACAATCCGCTCCGGCTTCAAAAAATTTAATTTCAGTTTTTTTATTACCTTTTGATAAATATGTATTTTTCATTTTAAATACCTTGTTATGAAATAATGCTGATTAATTAATCGACGTTTTTCAACTTTTGGGGGGGGGGGGGGGGGGGAGGGCGCCAAACGGGTCCTATTTTAGTGGGCTTCTTTCTGAGATCTTCGGGGTGTAACTTTTACCAAGAGGCCTCCACGTTTCAGAAAGCTTAGGACCTCACTGAGTCTAAATCTGGTATTGTGATTCCTAGGTCTTGCTAATGGTAACGTTCTTTACAGTGTCGTTATATTACTTCCTTTATTACATTAGTCTATTACACATTACCTACAGAATACCATGGATCTACGGCCGCTCGTTGCTTTCCTTATCTATTCTGGTAACTTTCTCGGTAAGTTTATTGATGTTGTAACCAATACTTTGAAGTGTGAAATAGTCAAAAATTGTAATCAATAATTATTATTAATTTATTGTATCCAAGACTTGAACTATCACAGTACTGTTTTTTAGGGTAACAATTTCTATTATTTTAAGTATAACTCTTGCTGTATCCGACTAGGTCCGTCACAGTACTGTTTTTATTGTTACAATATTTCTATTGCACTAGATGACGCACAGGGTATGGCCTGGAATAAACAATCGTGTGCTCTCTCTCTCTCTCCCTCTTATAATATAAGTGGTAATCTGCAGTCTTGCTTCAGAACTCATGCGCACCAGGACACTGCGCACCAAACTGAACCCTTGATATGGTTACTTTTTATGACGTGCACGGTACTATAACAGAATGGAGCCAAGATGGAGGATGAAAATTAGAGCTATTGACAGCACGATGAAACAATGTATCTATTATTACAAAAGTGAACTTTGTAGGCTATGTTAGTCTGCTCCTCCGTTAATACTTATCCCACACACTTCAAATTTTACAGACGTCCACATTATCTACGTACCCAGGTTTTCGTCACATAAAACATACGAATACTCCTGTCCCGGAATTTATCAAAATAGATTTTTTTCGGTCATTCTACTTTAATTCACCATTTTGAGTGAACAGGAAGAATGATACCATTTTGACGCGCCGACTGAACGCGGAAGTTTGGTTCCGCACCAAGAAACGAAACCGTTCGTAGAACGGGGAATAAAATAAAATAATTCTGTGTGAAATTGTGGTGTAACAGGAAGTTTTAGTAGTCATAGCATGGAATATAAATGTCCAAATAAAAACTTCCGTGGACCTTCCGCGGTATTTGAAATGAACATGTAAAATTTGATTAGTATATATATATATATATGGCCTTTAGCGTCTTTACAGACGGTCTTAGCAGCTAGAATATTCACTTTCACTTTGACTGACAGCTTCTCTCGTGGCTTATTCTACCAATGTTTGACCCGAGAGTGCGATGGCAGTGATTGCAGGTCAGTCTTTTGGGTTCACTTTGGCGAGTGTTTTCATTCCGCCTCTGTCGTTTTGTCAGGTATGTTTCTTTTGCCTTGAAGTCTATTGCGAGCGTGCCACTGCGCAATTTTTGTCTCCATCTGCTTCGATCACTTGCAAGGTTCTCCCATTCATTGGGGTCGATGTTGAATGCTTTCATCGTGACCTTGCAAGTGTCTTTGAATCGCAGATGTGGCCTACCTCTGGGTCGGTTGCCAGTAGCAAGTTCCCCGTAGAGAATTTGTCTGGGGATGCGATCATTTTCCATACGGTGGAGATGTCCAAGCCACCGCAGTCTTTTTTTGCCTAGGAGAGCCTGAGTTGATGGAATGTTGGCTCGGCTCAGAACTTCGATATTTGAGATCCTGTCTTGCCACTTGATCTTGAGAATTTTGCGTAGGCAGCGCAGGTGGAAGGAGTTGAGGGATCTTTCATGTTCGGAGTAGGTGGTCCATGTCTCTGAGCCATACAGCAGGGTGCTTAGGACGCAAGTTTGGTACACGAGTACCTTTGTTTTGATGGTCAGCTTGCTATTGTTCCACACCCTTTTTGAGAGTTTGCCAAAAGCTGTGGCCGCCTTTCCTATTCTGGCATTTATTTCAGTTGTTATGTCTGTGCTACCACTGATGGTTGAGCCTAGGTAGCAGAATTTTCCCACTTGCTCCAGAGGAGAGCCATTCAGCATGATTGGGTTGGAGTTTCTCAAGCCTTGTGTCAAAACTACAGTTTTTGAGACACTGATCTTTAGCATGAATTTGTCACAGTATAGGTGGTCTAATAAAAAAGCCTTTTGCGTTCAAAGGTGGAGCTTTTGTGAAATATGTAATTGGATTTGGTTTATTAACCCTTGTTGTATCTAACTTGAGCTATAACTGTATTGGCTTCTAGGGTTACAATTTCTATTTTTTTTGTTTGTATAATCCGTGTTTTATCCAGCTGGATCTGTCATTGTAGTAGTTTTTATGGCTATATTAAATATTTCTATTATTTTAAGTAGGCCTCTTTTGTATCCAACTAGATCTGTCTTGTTTTTAGGGTCACAACTTCAATTTTTTTATGTATAATTCTCAGTGTACACAGAAGTTGAGCTATCATTATAGCTATCATTGGTCCACTGAACAAAATAGTTGAGCTTTCACTATAGCTATCATTGGTCCACTGTACACAATAGTTGAGCTTTCACTATAGCTATCATTGGTTACACTGTACACAATAGTTGAGCTATCACTATAGCTATCATTGATCCACTGTACACAATAGTTGAGCTTTCACTATAGCTGTCATTGGTTACACGAGAGAGTCTTCTTCTTCATCTCATGGAGTTGATTCGTCTATTTACTCAGACGATTCCTCAACTGCACCATGTGCGACTCGACGCCACTGCTCTGAGGCTAAAACAGGCTAAAACAGCATATATATATTAAGACCATTTAAAATATATCGTTGTGTAAATTCTTTTGTTATATACATATCTCTGGTTAAAAATATCTCTTGGCACCAAGATTGTGCACAAAAATAGACCCGCACTTTAAATACAATGGTAGCTGCAACGGATAATTATGTTCTTCAATTCATTGCCAAAAGCCGTTGCAGACGATAGTTTTTGGACTTCTGCCGGGAGGTTGTTCCACATCCTGATGACACTAGGGTAAAAAGAGTAAAGATGGCTGTTAATCCGTGAGCTTGGGATGTTATATTGTATGTTATTCTTTCTGTTGCCTCTGGTGTTAATGGTGAGGTGGTTCAATGGGATATTGGTATTTCCTTCCCTGCCCTTGTAAAATAGTTTTACTTTGTTTTTTGCTCTTCTTTCTTCTAGTGGTGTCCACTCGAGGTCTCTCATCATTTTATTGACGCTACTACTTCTAGCATACTCATTTGTCACAAAGCGAGCAGCTCTCCTCTGGACCCTTTCCAGTTGTTCTATATTTATTCGACAGTGGGGGTCCCAGACATTGCAGCCATACTCTAGGGAGGGCCTCACGAAGGTGTTATAGCATTTTTCTTTTACTTTCCTATCACAGTTAGAGATGTTCCTTTTCAGAAATGCTAGTATACCGTTTGCTTTGTTACATGTGCTATTAATATGTTGGTTCCATGTAAGTTTTCTGTCCAATGTAACTCCTAAATATTTAGCCTCATCTGTTTCACTCAATTTCTCGCCACGTATAAAGTAGTCTGAGGTGATGTTGTGATGTTTATTTGAAATTCTCAGGACTTGGCATTTATTGGGGTGGAATTCCACACGCCAGTCCCTCTCCCATTCTTGTAGGCTGTCCAAATCTTTCTGTAAAATTTCCGTATCTTCTTTTGAATTTATTGTTCTATAGAGGAGGCTATCATCGGCAAACAGTCGTAATTTAGTGCCTGGAGAGATCTTACTTGGCATATCGTTAATATAAACTAAAAATAGCAAGGGGCCCATTACAGTACCCTGAGGTACTCCCGAGAGAACAGGTGCAGGATTGGATGACTTTCCGTCAACGACTACTATTTGTGTTCTGTTTTCTAAAAAAGACTTAATCCACTTCAAAGTACTGTTTCTAACTCCATATAGATCTAGATTTAGAGAGAGGGGAAACTTCCGCGTGACTTCCGTGACAACAGTGGGCAGGCGAGCGTGATCAAAATAAAGTAGGTAAACATTGCCTCGTGTTGTAAACCTATTTTCGGAAACCAATCAGCTGGCAGAGGAAGTCACGTGACGTGAGAAAGATGGCGAAGTATACGTATGACTGATCGAAGCTCCGCTTGAATTGCACGACTTCTCTATCGTCAACATTATCGATTTTTGCGATCTGTTGAACTTTTTAACACAAATGTGATAATAACTATAATCATGAACCGAGGAAAGGCAGACTGCTGTTCAGTGATCGTTTTGTCACTGATATGTAAAATTCCAAGCCAAAGACAACCAAGCCCAAGGCTTCACAGTCTCCAGTCGAGTGAAGGCAGAGATGAAAAGAGGGAGGCATATGGCGTGACTGTATGGATTGTCAACAACAACATTGTAAGTAAACCTAGACTAGCTCTGAATCTAAGTAGGCTACAGTATTTTTGTAAACTGTGTCACAGTTATGAATAACGGCATCCTGCAGAACATCTGTGCATGCGGCTAGCCTAAATTAATGGCATTACATAGATCTAGATCTAGAATCTAGATCTAGATTCTAGATGATGATAGATATCTAGCTCTACATGCATGGAGTTGGTCTGTACACAGGCATAGCATCAAGATCGATATGTAAGGAGGCCATTGCTACTGATTTTAAATGATAAGTGAAACTATATGTGCCAGGCTATATATTTCAACCGTCACTTTGTAATCCAGACCCAGACTGATGATGATGGAGTTAGGCTCATTAGAAAATGAAAGTTTTGAATTTGAGGTTATATGGCCTGTCTGTAGGCAGTGTTAGACCTATCCGGCTACTCAAGGCTACTGTCTGCGCCCACTGTAGGCTGTTAGTGTAAGCTGATAATGTAGGCAATGTGTACAAATTGTTAAGATTTAGAATTGGTTTAAGTGCGTTTTATTTTTATTGGAGATATGAGTGTGTCATATTAATATTGTCATCGACTTCAGATACAATGTGGTTTCTAATCCACAGTTTGAGGCAGAAGACAGAATGAAATGTTTGATTTTAAAGCATAGTTGTTCACTGATTTACATGTTCATGTATTATTGTGGTTTTGTGATTAAGTAGCAAAGTAAATTTATAGATCAAAATGCATTTATCATTATATGTGCAACAGGGATCCACCCAATTTTAGAGATGGATCTAGATCTAGATTAAAAAAGAATCATTTTTTGTTCTTGGCTGCAGGATTAAAAACACCTTATAATTTTAGTTATAGTAGCAATGAGGTGTGTACAATGTCAGTCAGGTGCTTGTGTAGTTGGTCTCTTGACAACACATACTTGTACATGACCTTGGTTTTCTGTTAAGTGTGTTACTGTTACTAGTGTTTGTGATCATGAATGCTTGGAACCAGAAGATCAGTTTATATAATTTAAAAGAATATTTTGATAGTTCCATATCTAAAGATTATCAGCCAAAATGTCTTATAACTTATCCAAAATCCATGGTAAAAGATCATTGATACTAATGGTAGCCAGCAGACAATCCATGAGAGTGGTACACAGTGCCTTTCCTGCATAAATTAATGAAAAAAATTCAGACCACATTCATGATCTATATATGGGATTATTGTAAATTATCTGAAATGACATTTTTGCTACAGATTTCAAACTAGTTTTTTTCATTCTGGCTGTTCAGCTGTGATTTCTTTCTCACATGTAATAACCTATTTCTTTCGATATTGTTTTTAACAGGTCACTAATGCAGAGTGCAAATGCCCGGGTGGGAAGCAACCGGCCTGCTGCAAGCATGTCTTTGGTTTACTGGTAGCCTTAGAAGACAACAGCAGGCTGCAGCTATACAAAGTCCCTACTGAAAAGCTGCAACAGTGGCATCAGCCCAAACCTACCCCTGTGCCGATAATGAAAGTGAAAGATGTGTGCACAGAATCTGAGCCATCGTTTGACTGTGCTGTGAACACCATGGCGTTGTCATCCATGGCTCAGACTACACCAATATTTTCTGTACTATATGGGGAGTCATCTCCATCCCTTGCAGTAGACGAAATATTTTACAGCAGCACATCACCACTCCCAGTCCCAGCCGAAGATGAAGGGGCTGTTGCAGGCAGCATAGTTGAGTCCTTGTCCCAGGATGCTATACTGTATTACCAGGAACACATTAAAATGAGTCTCGCTGAAATACAGGCCCTTGAATTTTCAACAATGCCCCAAACTTACTCCCAGTGGCATGCCGAAAGGCTGAAAAGGTTGTCAGCATCGACTTTACATCGTGTAGTCTACAGGCAAGGGGAATTTTTGAAGTTGGCCCAGGAGCTTTCAAAACCAGGACGAGACTTGAGTGGCATTAAGCCTATTCAGTTTGGGCGCTTAAATGAGCCCTCCATTAAGAATGTTTTGCGGTTCAAGTTCAGGAACCATACATACATTTAGGAGCACAGATCTCATTGTCAGTCAGACACATCCGTATATTTGCTGCCTCCCCTGATGGCTATCTCCATATTGATGGTGACTCCATGATTGTAGAGATCAAATGTGTTTACAATAAAAATCTTGATGTTGATTTAATGAAGCTGCGTGAGGAGAGGAAAGATTTTCGTCTGCCATACATTGCAGACTCTGATGTTTTCAAACTCAAGAAAGACCATAGATATTATTTACAAATTCAGGGTCAGCTTTTTGTGCTAATGTGTCAAAATGTTTGTTTGTTTTGATGCATCATCAGCTGAAGCCTTTGCACATGGAAATAGTAATGTTTGATTATGAGTTCTGGAAACCAATCCTTGAGAAGCTGAAGCAATTTTATTTCAATTATTTCCTTCTACAGTTTGTTTGAAGACGGAAAGAATAATTATTATTGGTGTCTGACTGTCGATGAGACCAGTATTATTATATAAATTAAAACTACCAGTTCAACTGTGTTTTTTTCTCACCTTAAATGTCAGTTCTCATCTTCAACTGATTACTTAGATTGCGTTAAGTGTATTGTATGATAAAACTGATATGATTTCTAATCTATGAACATGATTGCTTTGGAGAAAGAATGTAAAATAATTATATGAATATGCCTCAATTTTATGAATATGCCCAATCAATAATATTGGGTGAGCTGAGTGCATTCTGGGAAAATGTGTCCTCTTGATATATGTAATGATTTAGACGGTATTGTCTAGTGGCCACAGAAATAATATGACATGAACATGAATTTGAAATGAACAAAACTTTCTTTTGCAGCAATGACTAATTCAGCTGAAAAATGAACAGGGAATAGTAAGAAACAATAAATTATAATATCAATGGTCATACATTCAGAATAGAAAGAGAAAGCATATGTGTAAATTTATGAAAATAATTTGCTCATGTTCGAAAGTTCCCTTGGGTCAGAAATTTGATTTTGATATTTTAGTTTGCCAAGTTTGCTTGTTTAAATTGTAATTTTATTTATTCTTTCTTAGAACTGACTTGTATTCATTCCGTAACTCATTTTTTTTTCATTTTGCCAATTTATGTTTAACCCTATTATGTTTTACACACTGTAACATATTACATTTGAGGGTAGCAGAATTTATATGACCTGAACACTGCTGTACCAGTGTTGTGTTAATATCATACAGAACAATGATTGTTGAAATTCAACAAAGAAAACACAAGATTTGTGTTGAGGGCCTTACAGCATTTTGAAGACATAATAAATAATGATGAAAGATCTGAGTCAAATGTTCTTCCAAAGCTTCATGGTTATGCTGCTACTCTGTGGGACTGAATCAAGGGTTCCCCTGAAAAATTGGTTAGGAAAGCACAAAATGAAATGAATTTTATTGATGGATTTTAGGGAGGTTGGAATAATGCCATTTAGAATTTGAAAGTTTTTGATGCGTCCAATAGATCTTTCATCAAGCTCAAATTGTTGTTTAATTGACAAAAAGAATGCAGTTTCTAATCTTACACCCCTTTTTTCAAACTCTGATTCAAGCACTGTGAATCCTCTGTCAGCTACTGCTAACACCAAATCACCAGCTTCCAGCTGGTCCATTAAACCACATTTCAGAGTTAGTTCCTTGTCACTTACACTGCCAAACCGAAGGTCAGATATAAAATTCACAGCACCACTAGGTGCAGTGCCAATGAGAGACTGTGATTTGAGGTCTTTATTTTAGGAGGTTCGCTGCCCTTGGCATTTACACCTCACTTTACTTGTTTTATTATTTCTTGTTCTGGCGGGGGGGGGGGGGGGGGGGAGATGATATGGATAAATTTTAATCTATTAATTTCAATTTTGCCCGGGCAGCGGCCTTTCGGCCTGCTCTTTACGATTTCCAACTGCCAAGGTATCTTTAACGTGCGCAACGTGCACACGGGCCCTCCGAATTTTTTCGTCCTTATCCGAGAAGACTAGGTACTCGATCCTACCCCCCAATAGGACCAGGGACTTGAAAATATGAGAAAAATCCAATTTCCAAGAACTACTCGATCCTACCCCCCAATAGGACCAGGGACTTGAAAATATGAGAAAAATCCACTTTCCAACATGCCTGCACTGCCCGGGTTTAGAACCCGGGACCCTTGGCATGAGAGGCGAGCACCTTGCCTCTAGACCACCTTGTCCCCATGAGAGACTTGTAGGTATTATGGTTCTTATAGTTACTCCAGCTTGTTTGCTGAAGTTCAGGTTTTGGTGGTTTCTGTACAAAAACTTTTGTTCAGTCAATGATAACTCGACAAGATGGATAAAACATTTTAAAATGCAGGGGCATGAAAGACTGTATGGTGTGCTTTGAAGGTCAGATGGAGACTGCTTTGCCTTTGTGATAAATTGCATCAATGCAGTCATTCAAATTATTTGAGATTGTGGTTACACTAACATCAAATAACAGAGCAAGCATACTTTAACTCAAACCTTGTCTCAGTCTTAACAAGGTCATGAAGAAAACATTCATTGGTGTGAGTGCCGCATTTTTCCTATTAGATAAGACAGTTTGTAAAGTGAAAAAAGAAAACATGGTTTGTGAACAGTAGATGAAGTGCAACTGGTGACTCGCTTCATTTGTTCTGGTGGCAGAGTCTCAAAGGTGAAACGCATGGGCTGTTCTACTTTTTGTTCCAACATGCCATTGGCATTTTCAAGCCGAGTAGCCCCTCTTGTTCTGAATAATAGATTATCAATATCACGATATGTGAGATCCTGTGTAGTAAATTTGGGTTCAGGAATAACAACAGAAGGACCAAATTCATACATGAAGTTCGCTGGCTCTTTTCACCATATGGGGGGCTTGTGGCTGAAACGGGAGGGAACTGCTGTCTTTTTCAAGAGGCACATGTCTGAAATGAAAGAGGATTGTAAATTCAGGTTTTGTTTTCTACTTTCTTGTTTATTCTGATTCATGTACTATGTAGTTTTGAGAAAGGTACAAATATAATGTTGTACTGAGGCAAAGGCCTAACATGACCACTAGTAAAAGGGCTTTTATTTTAGTTATGACTTGAGTGTTTTCTCTGTCTGATGAAAGATCTAACGCAGTGGCATGAACATTGATGTCTTTCTCTACTTGAAAAATACTCCAGATCTGCCAATTAAATGAGATGATTGAAATCCAGAAATCAGTTTAGCAAGCTGCTTGAGAGCAATAAGACAAAAACAATGTAATCTTACTTTGTTAGATAGATGCACTTCTCTGTGTATAACAAGATGTTTTTACTGCACTGTAAAGTGTTCGGATAATATTGTTCATTAATTTCTGTGAGACAATTTATTGCTCTGTAAACTTTTATCATGACCACTCTCGGTACCACTAAAACCAAACTGAGCCAGTCAATCAATCACATCATTATAATGAAGTGTTTTGTATACCATGTCATGTTGGCTATGTGTGTCCTTGTTAAATCATAATTTATGCCTGTAATGAAATCTTGAAACAGAAAATTAAATTTTCATTTGATATTGCCTCTAATCTTGTGCCTTAGGAGTTTTTTAATGTTGTTTTTTTTTTCATTTTGTTTGTTGTGATTATGCTTAAGAATTGCAAACAAAATTTATTCAGTACACTCTAATCCTTAAATGATTAAACTTTACAAAGGCTTCTGAAAATCTAGAAATCAAGCACTCTTTAAAAGCTTTTGACCACTAGATTAATTTTCACCCAACCAACCTATTTTCCACAAAGTGGAGTGGAACAAAATACTTGAAGAAAACACAGAAGGAAGTATGGGGGGAATGCTGGTGAACCAAAATCTTTCCATGAAGTGCAAAGATTAGATCTAGGGACAAGGACATAGGGTACAAATTAATATTTATATATAAATCATGCAGAGATCTGATATTGGCTTGTTCAGGACTGATCTAGGCCTGCTCCCAAATGAAAACCTCACTTTCTCTTCTTTTGAGTCTGAGTACAGTGAGGAGCCTTGTTCTAGATCTAGATAGAGATCTATAACTTCTGGCAAGTATGAAAATCTTCCGTGGAGGGAGGGGAGGGGGGGGGGTTGCACAAAATGCATTGAAAAAAACAACACATTAAATCTTCCACCTAGCTTGACTAAGGATGAGAGGACATGTCATTGTATCTCTGATTAGAGGCAAATTAGCACCTCTACTACACTGTAGTAGCATCAGTACTAATAGTCTAAATCTGGTATCAGAAAAGACCCGGTAAACGGATCTGCTTGAATGTAGGCTTGATATCAAAGAGCATGGTCTAACTGATTAGAATAGATCATTTAAGCAAGATCCAAAAGCACGGCTGTATCTGACTAGAATAATTAATCTAGGCTTGGATCAGAATGCATAGACGACCACCAGATTTTGAAACTTAGAGTAGGCCTAGACTTACGATCGAAGACGAAAATCACAGGCCTAAGCCTCTGAGACCAAAACTAGATCTAGATGTAGATTCTAGCTTCTGTCCAATAAATCTGTCTCTATTGATTGTATCATTACTCTTTTTTAATTAGACTATGCCCTCTCTGTGGACTCAATGGGTTTATTAGTCGTAGTAATGATCACTGATCTCATGTAAACAAACACCACCTTACCAGCGTCAACACAGTCATGTCTGTCAGGCACGGAGGCAGTCAGTGTCTCAGTAGACAATTTCACAAAAATAAATTAAATAGTTGTAAAAAACAATATCCCTTACCTTTCTGCATCTGAAGGGAAATGAAAAAATGCGAGGTCTGGTCTTTTGTGCTTTGAATTCTGGCAGCCAAAAGCAGAGCACCATCTGCAATGCATGTTCTTTGGATCAGCCCTGTTTTCCACTGTTTACCGCCTCTACTCGGTTGCCAGGATCACGCGTAAAAGCGAAGCTTTCCCTTCTCTCTATATAGATCTAAATCTATACTCTCTGGTTACAGTGCACACAATAGTTGAGCTTACACTATAGCTATTATTGGTTACACTGTACACAATAGTTCAACTATCACTATAGCCATCACTGGTCCACTGTACTCAATAGTTGAGCCATCCCTATAGCGATCATTGGTTACACTGTACACAATAGTTGAGCTTTCACTATAACTATCATTGGTCCACTGTACACAATAGTTGAGCTTTCACTCTGGCTATCCTTGGTTACAACATGTCTAAACTGCAAAAGATCACAGTAAATCACTTACAGAACAATTTCTTCACCTGGTTATGGAAGCTCGAAGGTAAACAAACTGAAACCTTCTCTTCTCTATTCTATTTTCATTGCTTTTGAATTCATTGCATGTTTTTGCATTTTGTTGTTGTGGTTGTTTTGTTGTTGTTGTTATTCTGTTATTTTGTTGTTTGTTGTTGTTATTATGTTGTTTGGTTGTTCTTGTTTGGTTTCTGTTCTTTGTTGTTTTGCATTGCTGCCGTTTGAAAGTTGGGCATTAGGGAATACAATTGTATACGTTTTTTTTGCTGATAGTGAGTAGGTGTGTGTATGTATGTGTTTATGTGTTATGCGTATGCAATTGTGCCTGTGTGTTCCATTGTAGTTCCTACTTCCTATTTTAAGTCAGTCCTTGTTAGTCATTTTCACAACATCAAATGATTGTGTTCAACAGTTTCCCACACCTACAACCCAGACGAGGAGACTCGCTTGAAAGCGGACGTGTTTGCCTCTTATGACAGAACTGTCCGCCCTGCGGCCTCCGTTCAAATAGACTTTAGGTTTTACCCCTTTTCTCTCAATGAACTAGTAAGTATTTCTTATGACCAATGTCATGTTGTGTGGAGATATGTGTTCGACTGCATTTTTGTATGTGTAAATGACTAAACTCACGCACAACCATACTAACTAATTACTAAATACCATATTGGTAACTTTTAGGCAGACCCGCGGGGTCACAAACCATTTAATATCATTACGATAAGTTAAAATATATTATATGTGGATGTGAAACAATAATTATCATGAACAACAATGTCCATAGAATTCATATCAGGTCTAAAACTATTCTAAGTCTAATGTTAATCTAACTTAAATTATCTAAACTAATTCTAAATCAATTCCTTTCAATACTTTCATCCTTATAATCCCCCACTGAAACACTAACCCATTAATTATTTTATATCTATCGTTATGCCAAAGGCTGAACAGTGTAGAGGGTTACTTAAGTAATTCTACAGACTTGCCTAGCTCACTATGGAGACGTAGGCATATGATTATTTAGACTTAACGACAAATCCTACAGGTCGGATAGTAGATCTACATTCAAATGACACTTATACCATCAAAATAACTTCATATGGCATAGATCTAGGTCTTCTAGAGCTGTGATGAGCTGGTAATTCCCAGTCTCACCAAGTCCAAGACAGTTTAAGTTTAAATACAAAATATAGATCTAGCTCTAGCTAGATCTAGTTAGATCTCAAAGAGATACATTCATCGAAAAGCTCATTCTTTCAAAATCACTGTTCCACACTGTTAAATGTAAAGGCTACAAGTAAATTCCATTCTTTCAAAAGACAGATATCCGAAGTGACGCCCGGCTCTAGATCTGTTCCTGGGATTTAGACGTTATGGTGGCATAACCGATAGGTTGAGAACAATCCATTCCAAGCTTTCATCACATTGTGGACAGAAACATGAGCACTATCATCTCCTACGTTATGCACAAGATAGATCTATTATTCATTTACCGCTTTTCGTTCATCGAGAAACGGTTAAAGCCTGAGTTCCCCACACTCATGGATTGCTTCAGCGTTCGTCTAGAACTGAACTTTATTCCAGACGACAAGCTGTTTTTGCTTGTCCTTGCAGTAGCGATATTAATACGCCGGTTTTCCATTGGATGTCAATTTAACCGCCAAATGGTGACGTAGATATATAATCCCACCCCCAAATCTAAAACGGGGCGTTAATGTTTTTATTAATGCCCTAGTGGCTTTTATCTAAATATTCACTATCTTCGTTAGTAGCCTACATATTTTCTTTGACTTTTCTCCAGTTTGTTCTTACAAAGACAGCGATGTCTTGTTTACTGTTGCCTCTGCCTCCACAACAATTAGCGCCCTCTTCCTTGACCTGACGTCACTAAAAACCCCATCTCTAAGTTACTAGGGAAGCATCTGACGTAATACACATGCTTCCCTCACTACCGCCAAGCGTGCGGCGTGGTACATGAACCTAGCAGCTGTTTTAACCCAATGATGTTTTCTTTAGAATTAAAATTGAGTCATGATAACCAATACCACAGATCATAACTATTGTCACAGAGGCCATAACCTTATTACAGTGGTTCAGTTTGGTGTAACATGTCTCTTTTAAAATTTTATTACTTTGGTTCATTTTTTAGTAACTCGTGAATTTTCTGGGTTATTTCAGTACACTATCAATACATTCATTTTGTGGCACCTTATTATTATGTGGGGTGTAAATGCTAAGGTTAGTGAACCTCTCAACACAAAGACTTAAACCTGTTACCTGTCATTGTTTTGGTTTTAATTTATCACACTGGTTCATTTTGGTGTAACTTGCTATTTTCCGGATTTATGTTTTCACGCTGGTTGATTCTAGTGTGATTTGTCATTTTTTCTGGGTTTATTTTATCACATTGGTTTCTTTGTGATACGATTTGTATTTTTCTGGGTTTACTTTATCGCCTTGATTCATTTTGGTACAATTTGTATTTTCCTGGGTTTATTATATCACATTGGTTCATTTTGGTACAACTTGTACTTTTCTGCATTTATTTTATCACGTTAGTTGATTGTGGTATAACTTGTGGTATTTTTCTGGGTTTACTTGATCACTCCGGTTGATTTTGGCATATTTAAGCTGTATTTTTATACGTTTATTTTATCACGTTGGTTCGTTTTGGTGTAAGTTTTACTTTTCAAGGTTTATTTTATCACTTTGGTTCATTTTTGTATAACATGAATATTAATAGGTTTACTTGATCATCATCATGTTAATATTCCAACAGAAAAATTTATTGCCAAACGGATGTGCTGTTACACCCGTCTTTAAATATTGTCTTTGCAGAGTGTAGATAAGCAAGAGATGTCTGTGAATATCGTCATGGTGCTGACATTTTTGCCTAAGTCAGACATAGGCCAAAACAGAATCTAACTGTTACGTCATTGCCCTGTCCATAGTGCATCTATTAATGTAAAAATCATTCAAAAGTGCTAGGCCATTATCCTGAAAATAAAACTTTCTGTAATTCATAGACGTAGGCCATTTTGGTTATGGGGTTGTTTCAGGCCAACGTGGATGATGACCACTAGAGTCATTTTGGCCTAAGTCTGGCTGCATTGGAAAAGAATAAAAACCTTTTTTTGCGATTTTCTCAGAAGTACAAAAAATGACTTAGGCCAAACGGTCAGCACCATGTCGATATTATGGTTTTAAAGGCTTTGTTTTAAATCGTCACTGACATTCTTTTCATCTCAGCCTATCAGATCAATGTTATGAAAGAATATGTTCAGATCACTAGGCCTATCATTACTGGCCGTGAAGTTTGTTCACTTGACCCCGGATTTTTCTTTCTTTCCTTTAAAGATTGGAGTTTCTTCATTAACCCCACATTTTTTCTTTCTTTCTTTCTTTCGTTCTTTTTCTTTCTCTTTCTTTCTTTCTTTTTGTTCTCTCTCTTTCTTTCTTCCTTTTTCCGTCGTGAATTACATAGCATGAAGTAAACAGTATGTGTGTATAATGTTACATTTGTGTGTATGACATAAGAAAATGTTGGATGACGATGGCTGAACTTTTTCCAGACATGTAAAATTTTCACATACAATCTTCCCCAGGCGTGGGATGATCCTCGGTTGACATGGAACTCAGGCAACTACAGTAACATCAGCTCAGTTGTGGTAGAACATGGCACAGTATGGCAACCACCCTTGTATATAGAAAATACGTGAGTCTACGCAACACATGAACTGAAATTCATTAACTGGGTTTCCATAAACATTACGCATGAAAATGAATAAGTTATAACCCGGGTTTCCATATATAAACATTACTCATGAAACCGAACAAGTCATTAACTGGGTTTCCATAAACTTTAGGCTGTGAAAGTGAACAAATCATTAACAGCGTTTCCATAGACAATACTTATGAAACCGAACCATGAACCGAACAAGACATTAACTGGGTTTCCATAAACATTACGCTGTGAAACTGAACAAAATCGTTAACAGGGTTATCCATAAACATTACGCAATGAAACCGAACAAGTCATTGACCGGGTTTACATAAGCGTTTTGCATGAAGCCGAACGAATCATTAACATGGTTTCCATAAACATTAGGCACTGAAACCGGACCAATCACTGACCGGATTTCCATAAACATTACTCATGAAACGGAACAAGTGAGACGGATTAAGTTACAAGACAGGATTTAAAAACAAACAAACAAAAAAAAGCAACAAACTGTTTTCATTTGAAGTTTATTTCTTTTATCTGAAACTTTTAGTTATACAATATCTATTTGAAATACTGTACTTTTATTTAATCAATAGGAAAAGAAGGGGGGGGGGGGAGAAACCAATGAAAAATAATTCCTTCAATAGAATTTTTGTGTGCCGAAAAACAGTTGTCATCAGCATTTGTGCATTATGGCTCTTCATCGTATGACCAGCAACGAATGATAGACTGAAAGCCTGTGAAGTGCCGAGATCTCTAGCGCATTTCGGGTGGGGGCCTCCATACCGTACGCACGTCTGGGAGGTTGGGGGCTTGTGAAAAGTATATGTGAGGGAAGGAGGGGGCCTATGGGGCATATGTTATTTACTTTAGCAGTTTGAGCCAGAGATCGTAGTTTTTTCTTTTTTTTTTTCTTTTTTAGAGGGGTGGGGCTCAGATTGGAATGTGTTCATTCAGTGCATGACTTAGTGATTATAGATAACTGAATAGATAAGTGTATTATTTAAAGAACAGTATAAAGAGTAGATAAGTGTTACTCTGTAAGTAAGTAAATGGATTTAAAGTATATAAATAGATAGAAACAAGACAATAATCATATAGAGTAGGAAAAAAAATATACGGAGAAAGATAGAAAACATAGGTAAAGAGAGAAAAAGAAATACGTATATGGATAAAAAAGTAAATAAATTCGAAGCTGTCTATAAAGATCATCCTGGGTCATGGAGGTACTAATAACACTGGAGTGCACACAGTTCTCTTCGCTTGCCCTGCGAGCCGAGCACTATTGAAACCCCAAGATGGCGGAAAAAGTAGGGCAAAGTACGGCAGCGCAAGGCCCGCCCTGTACACTATTGTAGTAATAGATAGGGCCTAGTCAGCGCTGTTTTTTTCTCTTTTCACGGTGGTGATCAAAATTAAAAGATACAAACAGAAATAATAACATTTATGTTATTTACGGATTATCATATAATTGTATTATTTTCTTTGGAAGTGTTTGATAATAAGTATAAATTTATGATTTATGCTGTTTTTATATTATGGTATCTTTATTAATTGGTCAGTCACTTAGAAGTAAAAGGGAAGGGAACTATGTAGTACTCTTTTTACCGCATGTTAGTTTAGCTCATGATGAGTCATGTTAAAAAAAAAAAATCAGCGTGTGGACAGAGGAAACTTTACAAGTCAGTTTTTCTCAGATTACCCACAATGAGAGGGTGTACCCATAACAATTATAAAAAACACAAACACAAAAAAAAAACATGCTAAAGAACTAAGGGAAAGTTGGTTTTGCCATAGACCCATTAAGATCCAGGAGCTGGTGTGTGTGTGTGTGTGAGAGAGAGAGAGAGAGAGAGAGAGAGAGAGAGAGAGAGAGAGAGAAAGAGAGAGAGAGAGGCATAATTATAATAATATAATTATGTAAATCATAGCCCGAGATGTAGCAAATGATCTGGATAGCCAAGAAGAAGAACATCTTAACCTACAAGCTTGGTTGTACTCACTCAGTCAAGCATATAGGCCTATATCTATCTAAAAATCAAAAGAGCCGTAGTCTAGTTATTCAGAGGTTTGAGCACAGCTGGATTGTGCATTCCAGAGCTTTTTCAAACAAAAATGTATAAATTCCTACGGCTACAGGTCAATCTCTCACCTAGTGAATCTAGATTCTAGATCTATAGTCAACGCACTAGGTGCAGTCAGCACGTTGATGCGGTCAATATTTGTTTTTCCATACAGTTTCATTGACCAGTGTTTTTGTGACTAATCCACGTTTTGTGACGTTCTTATCAAGAGATCACAACATCACATTATGACTGCTGTTTAAGTTTGTATTTTGCCTTGGATAACTTTCCCAAGTTTTATGTTCGCACAACTTCCATCTTGAGTTCGAAGGTAAATATTATGTGACCCTACAGTTTTCTCCATTTAGTGGTCTGATGTAAGCTCACAGAAGTGCTCTGGACATTCTACTTCGGGTGGATTTTCATTAATAAAATGTTTTCTGGGGATTATGAGCGTGATTATGCACATATGGCACTGACTGCACCGACATGCATTCATCTGACGCCTTGCATGAGGTGCGGTCACTGGTAATTGCATTGTGACATCAGTGTTGCATGTGTATCAACTGGGATCACTAGCACCATTATTATTTATTATTATTATGATTACATGATGTATTCAAAACAAGAGTTCAAAAGAGCCGGTGCACACCAGCTAATAGTAAACAACTGAATTTAATGAGAAACAAATAATAATAATAATTGTGGTAAAATCCAGATGCATAGGCTATTAAGGTCTAGTTTTATAGTAAATTCATTGACTTAAATTGAACTAGAACAGTTCTCCCTTCTTTTAAAGCAGGAAACAAAGAAGTAGAGAAGAAACAGAGGGTACAAGAGCAGAGGAAAAGAAAGAAGGAGTTAGCAGAGGAAAAGGAAAGGGAAGGTAGAAAGCAGCTGTAGTGCACGGGTGTGTAAACGCCGAGGAGCAGTCCGTGCTTGCCCTGTACAAGATGGCGACTATTGCCTTTTAATGCGCACGCATGAAATCAGCTGTACGAACTCCAGTGTTATTAATAGCTCCATGTCCTGGGTAGAGACCGTAGTTATAAGCTGTCCAGTGGCAGTATGCATGAACTTGTTGGAAATCCGCCCATTTTGCACCATGGTGCAGGCTTAGTAGTGCGTGTGGCCACCTTGGTGTAAAATCAAATTTAGTCCGTATGCATGAACTAAAGTTAAATGTACCTCTACCTATGCATCAATTGCCGCTTACTGCTGTAAGAAATATTGACACTGCGCATGCACAGAATTTATATTGGCCAATCAGTGCCTCGAGCAAACAACGCCAATCAAAATAAAACTAAAAGATCAAGGATGAATAGAAATCCAGTTATTTCCTTGGCACGTGAAGTCGTGGGTTGGAATGAAATATTAGTTACTTCCTTTCATCCTCTCTAGCTGACGCCTCTTTCCCAAGCTTCTTACGCGTTGCATAGCTGATTATTAGTCGTCCTTGGAGAAAGTGTAAAGTTACGAATCCTTTACACGTGGGTGTAGGCCTACGCAAAGTTGATGCATGTATATCGGGTGGCGTTTTGCACCGACACGCAAGGTCTACACCACCGTATAACCAACCACGTACAGTTCAGGCAGACGGTCACAGGACAGAAAGTGTTACGTACTATTATGCCGTTGCCAGTGGCGCAGCCTGGGTTGCCAGCGTCCGGGTCAAGGCAAGAATTGCGTACCCTGACCCATGGGCTGTTAACACATAGCAACGCTTATTTGTCCCGTCATGTTGAAAAAAGAACTATGCGGAATGTTCGGACATTGGGAGATTTTCTGTGTAGGTGTGTGTGCGTGTGTGTGTGTGTAGGGGGGGGGGGCGCATTAATTTATATTTATTATTTCAAATTCATGTTTTTTTCCTTTTGAAATTGTACGTCCCAAAGACTTTGGCGCCCGGGGCAGCCGCCCCTACGGCACATGCCCATGCTACGCCGCTGGCCGCTGCAACTTACTGGATTCTTATACTTTCAGGGTAGAAGATACCCGGCCCATAGGCTCCGAAGAGATAACGCCCCTGCGTGTGTTTGACGATGGCTTGGTTCTCTGGCTGGTCCTGATCAATTCCAGGGTAACTTGTGAAATTGCGATCTTGGCATATCCCTTTGACACTCAGAGGTGTGCAGTGCAGATCTACACTTGGGGGTACTATGCAGAGGTAAGCTGTCTGCGAAAATTATGACCGGACGTGAACTATAGGCCCGGGAACATTCCTGAAGATCCATGTATGGGGATACATCGTGAACTTGATTGTTGTTTGTTCTGAGATCTTTTAGAATAGTAGAAGAGGTATATGTAATAATACAATTTGACACTTGTTTAAAATGCATTGTGGCACTTATCAAGCTGTTTGACATTTCGGATTTATTCTAACTCTTTATCATAATAATACTAAAGTCACAAATGTTTAACGTCGAATAATTATAAAATCAGCTGTGCAAAAAGTGGATTGGAACAAACAAGAGCTAAGGCCGTGACATCATAGAGAACATTCGTAATTGTTGGGAGAATCTTTGTAAAGATCTATATAAGGGAATATGTTATAGAGAATATTCCAAAAAGGCTTTTGTTATTCGTACGTACATACCCCAAACACTTTGCGGTTTTGGCGCAACATATACGTACTTATCCCTAACCCCTTCCTTATCCTTAATCCTAACTCTTATCGAATCCCTGCCCCTGAACCTTACCATCTCAGCCCCACCCCCTCCCCCCCCCCCAAAAAAAAACAACAAAAAATAAAAATCAGGATTAAAACATAAAGAAAATCTGAAAGAGTAATTAACTGAGGCTGCGTGTTAGGAGTATTTCGGGAGGAGCTCTCTAGCTCTGGAGTTATTATTATTATCATTAGTATTATCTTCATTAATGTTATCATTGGCTTTTCAATTTTGCGCCACACCATACTGAGTCTCCACAATTTCTTTCTCTCTCTTCATCTCTATCTCTCTCTCTATTCCTCTGTAACAGTTGATGTAAATTTCAGCACGTTTTGATAGGGAGATTCAGGTGATCTGAACTGCTACTCTTTAAAAACAAGACTGTCTAGAACTGTTGTAGGAATACATGAAAACAGGACCCGTTGAACACTTAACACTAACGTTTAGTAACTGTAGATGAACGCTGGATATCTCACAACTTACTTACGGGGAAGGGACGCAGCTCTAACTATAAAACTTAGGCTGGATCTTGCACACGCATAATTGTCTGGCTGGCCCTTATATATATATGTACACATGGAAGGTTCACGAAATGACTTGACTTTCCATACCTCTAGAACTTGCGGACTACACACCACTCGTCCAACCACACACAACTACGTCACTATAACGCGCCACTCCAAGGCCAACCTAGCGTAGTATCGACCCTGGCTCGAACGTTCCGGGGTTTCCCCAAAATAGAACGACGCGCAAACCGCTGGCGGGAAGGGGGAAGAGAGGCGGGGGGGGGGGGGCGAAAGGGGGAACAACGCTGATATCAGAGAACAATCGAGACGCTACACCCTCTATTTCTTCCCCTCCCTCCATCTCCCTCTCATTCTCTCTTTTTCTTTCCCACTCATTCTCTCTCTCACCCTCCTCTACCCACCCCCTCTCCTTCTGTTTTCAACGCATGTTGTTTTTTTTTGTTCACCCCCCCCCTTCCACCTCTCCCTTAGGAAGTGAACCTAACACATCAAGGTTTGAACACTTCCATCTACTCCGAGAATGGCGAATGGAACCTTGTGGGAACCAACTCATTTTCTCAGATTATTGGAGGTGGCACAGGACGTTATGTTGAACTTCATTCAGTGTAAGCAGTGTCTTTCTTTCTTTCTTTCTTTTTTTTTTTTTTTAAATAAGCCCTCCCTTTTACCAAAGTCAGTATACAATAATACATTTATTTATTTATTTTTGATATGTCTCTCGATTTTTACCAAAATTAATGTAGAGCAATCTGTTTATTTATTTATCTATTTATTCTTGATTTCGTTAGAGTCATTCCAGAATTGCTCAAGTCACGTTTTTTGTGTTTTGAGATGAAATGCTCACACTAATCGGACAAGCCCGTTGCACTGTTCAACAGTTACATCGTTCTGTTTCACTGATTTGCGAGTTTTTAAACCAAAAATCCCATTCCATCTAAATAACCATTTTTGACTGTTGTTATTGAAGCGTCGTCTAATTACAAAGCCAAACAGAGAAAATACAGATGTTGCGTTCACTGTTTAGCCACATATTTCTATGTGGGCTCACAGTCTAAAGTGATTAGGGTTCACAGTCTAGGTTGGTCTGGGTTCACAGTCTAGGGTGATCTGGGCTCACCGTCTAGGGTGGTCTGGGCTCACAGTCTAGGGTGATCTGGGCTCACAGTCTAGGGTGGTCTGGGCTCACAGTGTAGGGCGATCTGGGCTCACAGTCTAGGGTGATCTGGGCTCACAGTCTAGGGTGATATGGGCTCACAGTCTAGGGTGGTCTGGGCTCACAGTCTAGGGTTGTCTGAGGTCACAGTCTAGGGTAGTCTGGGCTCACAGTCTAGGGTTGTATGGGCTCACACTCTAGGGTGGTCTGGGCTCACAGTCTATGGCGGCCTGGGCTCACAGTCTGTTGTTATCTGGGCTCACAGTCTAGGGTGGCCTGAGATCACAGTCTGGGGTTGTCTGAGTCCAGAGTTCAAAGTGGTCTGGGCTCACAGCCTAGGGTGGTCTGGGTTCACAGTCTAGGATGGCCTGGGCTTACAGTCTAGGGTGGCCTGGGCTCACAGTCTAGTGTGATCTGGGCTCACAGTCTAGGATGGTCTGAGATCAAAGTCTAGTGTGGCCTGAGACCACAGTCTAGGGTGGTCTGGGTTCACAGTCTAGGATGGCCTGGGCTCACAGTCTATGGTGGCCTGGGCTCACAGTCTAGTGTGATCTGGGCTCACAGTCTAGGATGGTCTGAGATCAAAGTCTAGGGTGGCCTGAGACCACAGTCTAGGGTGGCTTGAGTTCATGATCCAGGGACATTCATGCCCTTCTTAAGAGAACGCTCCACTACTGTCTGTTCTCGGCAGTTTCCACATCAGTCTAGCGTGATCTGGGCTCACAGTCTAGGGTGATCTGGGCTCACAGCCTAGGGTGGTCTGGGCTCACAGTCTAGAGTGGCCTGGGCTCACAGGCTAGGGTGATCTGGGCTCACAGTCTAGGATGGTCTGAGATTACAGTCTAGGGTTGTCTGAGGTCACAGTCTAGGGTGGTCTGGGCTCACAGTCTAAGGGGTCTGAGATTACAGTCTAGGGTTTTCTGAGGTCACAGTCTAGGTTGGTCTGGGCTCACAGTCTAGGGTTGTCTGGGCTCACAGTCTAGGGTGGTCTGGGCTCACAGTCTATGGCGGCCTGGGCTTACAGTCTATTGTTATCTGGGCTCACAGTCTAGGGTGGCCTGAGATCACAGTCTGGGTATGTCTAAGTCCAGAGTTCAAGTTGGTCTGGGCTCTCAGCCTAGGGTGGTCTGGGTTCACAGTCTAGGGTGGCCTGGGCTCACAGTCTAGGGTTATCTGGGCTCACAGTCTGGGGTGGTCTGAGATCAAAATCTAGGGTGGCCTGAGACCACAGTCTAGGGTGGCTGGAGCCCATGATCCAGGGACGTCCCGTGCCCTTCTTAAGAGAACGCTCCACTACTGCCTGTTCTCGGCAGTTTCCACATCAGTTTAGTCATATCATTATCATAATTACTATTATCATGGTAATCATTGTTATAGCCACGGAACCAGTCGGAGGCACATGAAGAGGGTAAAAAAAAAAAGGCTACCTGACAAGACAGATCCGCCTGGCATCCATAACCTTGAAGGGAAGAATGAAATGTCCGAGCATATTTTTCGATACTGCTGAACAAAAATGCGTCTCTGGTTTGAGGTTCAAAGGAAAAAAAAAAACATTAAAAAATAATAATTATTGAAGGCTGAATTTTGTCTAGAATGAAAAAACCTCCTCATATAAAATGGAAAATTTAGACAGTACACAAAGTTTGTTAATTTTTTGGTGACGCAGTCAAGGAGTTTTAAGTGCTGACATGTTCACCCTCTATCTCCAATATAATGATTATTTTGCATCCGCTGGAAACGCACTTCGCTTGTATTCACAGCTGTGTTTTGATGGTATTGTTAAAGCAATCAGCGACTGTACCGTCCAACTGTCTGACCCATCTTTCCCTACCCCTGTCTATAACTACGAAAGATTTAATCAGACAGATAAAAATGTCTTATTTCTGAAACAATGTTTACTTCTGTAAATCAGATTTCCGGATAAAAATATTTTTGTATTCTTGCCACTGTTTCGGATAAAAATTATGATTAAGAATTTTTTCGGACAAAGGACACTATAGTGGTAATCTTCTTCTTCTTCTTCTGCGCTCCCCATGTGGTAATCTGAATTTTGACCATCATGGGTGGATTTCATATATATCAGATTTGTACCTGAAACATCGATAAACATTGCAGGTCTTAAGACGTGTTCAGAATGAAATTGTATCCGGCCTTCTCGAGAGGTAGTTCATTACTTGAATTTCAAACTACTTCTTGAAACATGAGTGAAAATAACTTATCTTCATTCATTTTCCAGGATGACATTTCAAAGGAAGTGAATATTTCTCACCCTGACGTTGATCGTTCCAGCAGTCTTGAACTCTTTTCTGATGTGTGCTGTCTATGCATTGCCCTTTGAGTCTGGAGAGAAACTGGGCTACTCACTGACTGTTCTGCTCACCTACATTGTCCTGCACACACTGGTGTCTGATAACTTACCACCTACATCGACCGAGACTTCCGTACTGCGTAAGTTAACGTGAAAACATCCATGCATTTAATGTTCAAGACACTAAATTCACTGGCTCTGTCATGAAACCGCCATAACTTTACAGGACAGGAATAAAAACTATTTCACTTCAAACGCATTCTTTGTTTTAAATACATTTTTAGCGCTGTACATTTGAGATAAGCCTGTTGTATTCTTAATCGATAGAATTAATAAAATGCCTTCGAGGAGTTTACAGACAAGAAATGGCAAAAAAACAAAAACAACAAAAGTTGTCTGCAGTTGTTGTGCCGTTAATACACTGGCATGGGAGATATGGTTTCATGGTAGGGCTGGAGAATGATTTTGTTGGATAGGAATTCGCATGCTTTGAAAGTGTATGCAAAGAATTTTCGTGGATGTAAACCGCCCTGACTGGCTCGAGGAAAAATACCCTTGATTTGGAGCCGCTGTGACCTGCCTGAAGAGAAAAAACCCCCACCTATTTCAGTAATTACATAGACTTAATGTTTCGTCTTCAGTTTCCAATCATTTGATGCCTGAGATGCCATTTTTTTGTTTGTTTTCTATTTTATTTCCATTTAATCTAGACTAGCCTCAGTGAAAGACTTTTGCTCAGAGAGAGTTGCCTTGTGAGTGGATTTTAATTCTTGACGCAAGACATTTAGATACCTTGAGTTTGATTGATATACACATTGATTTTGCTCTCTTTTCATTGATATATTTACTAATGAATAGAGATGAACAGTGGATTATATAATAGAAATTGCACATTCTGGTGAAGATATATTTGGCAAATATTAGTAGCGACAAATATTGTTATTTCTTTTCCCGCTGCGCTCTATTAAAATTCCGTTACTGGATTATGACGGTTATTCTTGTAATATCTCTTGTGTTTTCAGAGATCTACCTGACAGGCGTCATGTGCTTGGGTACATGCATTACATTGTCTACGGTGTGGACAGTGGTGATTTATAACCAGGACCCAGCTAAGCCTCGACCTCAGTGGATTATCTTTGTATGCCAAAGGATCCTGAAACCGTGCAATTACCTGGGCAAGTGTGTAAAGCGAGCAGGTCGCAGGAACAAAGTGGCAACTCAAGATGGTCCTGACAGCTCTAATGGCCATGGGCAACAAAATTCATGCTCCCACATACACAGTTTATAACACATGACCAAGGGGCAGGCTGTATTACAAGACAAATTCCTTCACAAGAACCTTGGTATAGATGTCAAAGGTGACAAGACCCACGAGTCAAACGCAATAGATGATGAACGAAATAATCCGGATATCACATGGATCGAAGTAGCAAAACGTGTGGATGCTTTTTGTTTGAGACTGGTGAGTTCTGTTGTTCTTGCTGGAACCACTGCTGTTATCATTTTCTTCGGTGTCATTTACAATTAAAATTTCATCTTTTCTTTGTTGCATTATTATCGTGTTTCGGAAAAGGCAATGGTTGGTTGTGTGCCACATAGTCACAAATCAATCGATAAAAGAGGAGAATACAATTTGAGAGATTATTTGCCATTTATTTTGAAAATTGAATGGTTTTAAGTGTGTTGAGAAAGCTGAACCACTCGAATGATCAGACTAAAACCATAAAGTATGTATTGTAACGAGAGGAATCACTTCTGCCAAACGGGAAAATAGATCACCGCCGTAGCAAGTATTGGAAGGGGCGGTCTGCACCACAGAGAGTGGGTGCATCTGCTCTCCGTGAGTTCTTCATATTTTTAAGTTGACTGAAACTATTTAGAACCGTCAATAAGCTCTTTTTCTCTAGGAAAACGTATAAACAGACATTGTTAACGCCGTGACCTACTTTTCGCTCTGCAGTATGCTTAATTGGTTCTGTCGAGGAGCCTTCCGTGTCTTGCAGTACAAGCTGACCAACATTTATTCCTGGTAGATACGAATTCATTGCTAAATAAAACACAATCATTGCACTTTGCCGGGTCCATTCATACCATGTGCGTTTCAGTGCATTCCTTTCGCAACGGTTCAATAATTCCTGGAGGCCGGGCCGGGCTTTCCGACATTTTGGTAAATTTCGTGTGTTATTGCCCATTCAAATTCATTTAGTCAAAGAAGTGAGACCAAACACTGAGACAAAACCAGGGCATGGACAACAACAATGACAGCAAGAAAGAAAATGTTGACTAAAATAATACTTGAAGGGATTGGTTCTATAACGTAATTTAGTCCACCTGGACTCCACGAACGGCAATGCAGTTGTGCACATAGAGCAGCGGGTTTTAAGTCTTTTGTTTAAAGCACATTAGCCCGATAGAGTTATTATTCGAGTGAGGCACTTTGATAGAACTGTAACTTATAGAGTAAAGACCGATGCGTACATGGAAAACTCCGTCTGTTGAATGGGCCCATCTCGGTTTAAGCTACGTAACTGAGGCGTAATATAAAAGTAACTATAGCACATTTAGTGCAAATTAAATAACAACATCATATGACGCTGATAAGTAAATCCGAGTAGAAGCTAGGCTTCTGGCTCTATGAGATTGTTCTAATAATAATAATATGTGCTTATGATGATGATACGTGCAAGACAACAGGATACGAATGCTTTAAAATATTTCAAACAATTGTTTAATTGAAAATGCAACCTTGACGATTGGCAATAGTTGGGGTGTAGTTGACACAGGCATCTAGAGCAGAGAATCGCGGGTCCTGGCATGCTGCCGGTAGTTGGGCACAGTCACAAGTACTGGTGTATCGAGTCTGGTCTGCCTCACAGAACTCGACCAGGGCCTGGAAATGGTTGTTGGCCATTCTATCCTGAGGTCAGTAGAGAAATGTCATTTAGGTAAAAATCTTGAGCACATGGACATAGTTATTGTTAAACCTCAAGAACCCAGTTTGCCATAATTATTTGAAACGCACTGTTCTATATTCGGAATAAATTTTGATTTATTATCAAAATTAATCACTTGTTGTATTATTATTTACATTTTCCATTCATTAGCTCTAGTATGTTTTAAATAATTAAGCAACTTTTGATAATAATTTTGGAACAAGTAATTTCCATGCAGTCTCCTTGCATTTTCTCGCAATTTAAATGGGAAAGTATGTTTTACTTACTATAGAATTGTTCAGGAGGGAACGTCAAATTTTGATACACTTGAAAAAACGTGGGGACAAAAGTGGTCCCATGTGGCCACATTATATTTTGCTTGCACGGTGAATTTTTGGGAAAGTTTTAGAGTTAGGGTTAGGTTTATCCATTGCCATAACATTTGCATTGGCGACATAATCACTTTTGGGGGAATTTGGCTAAAGGCAGGTAACAAAATTCGCACTGTAAGTAATTTGGTTTGAACACGCGACAACTGATACCAACACGTTCCATTTCACCAAATTCCGTTTGTCGCGCTGCGCGTGTCCGTGATGTCAACAGTACGCATCGCATTCCTTCATAATAAAACAAATCCGGCAGATTCCGCGGACCTACCGCTGAGAGGGAGACTGATTCTGCACCGACGTACCACTGAGAGGGAGACTGATTCTGCACGGATATAAAGATGAGAGGGAGGCTGATTCTGCACGGACACACCGCTGAAAGGGAGACTGATTCTGCACTGACCTACCGCTCAGAGGGAGACTGATTCTGCACGGACATACCGCTGAAAGGGAGACTGATTCTGCACGGACGTACCGCTGAAAGGGAGACTGATTCTGCACTGACCTACCGCTCAGAGGGAGACTGACTCTGCACGGACGTACCGCTGAGAGGGAGACTGATTCTGCACCGACGTACCACTGAGAGGGAGACTGATTCTGCACCGACGTACCACTGAGAGGGAGACTGATTCTGCACGGATATAAAGCTGAGAGGGAGGCTGATTCTGCTGGTGGGGCACTCAGTCATGCCTGTTTTGTCTCGGATGTTTACCGAAACAAGATTGTCTCTCTAGACCGGACACCTTAAAATTGTCTTGAGTCAGCTGGCGCGAAAATACAGCGCAAAAATGAACCCAAAATAGACTTGACTTAGTGTGTCACCTTAGGTCGCCTCGGTATTCTGTGTCTCGGGTCCAAGCAGCCCCTAACAAAATAAAACCCCACAAAATTATGAGGTGCTCAAGTTTTGTCACACCCAGCGAAACAAACTAAAAACCTGTTTACACTGATAGGTTTAGGAATAGGAAAAAAAACAAAACGAAACGGAATTTTGCGGTGAGTGTGTGTCGTTTACATTGTTCCGAAACCGTAATGATATCTGAAGCTTCCCTATTTCCTTTTCCGATGTCCCCCCCCCCCCTCCCTAAAACCTGTAAAGAGTAACATTCCTAATTTCCATTCGGTTTCGGAAAGGTTATACGTCACGCGACAACTCCTCGATGTGAAATGGTTCATCTGAACTATCGATGAAACTTTCACACAAAAAAATGTTTGGAGGCGAGAGCTGTTTATGGGATACTAAATCGCCCACGCACCATAACAAGCTGGCGAGAATGAAAACCCTCGGAATTTGAGCGAGAGATTAACGCTTTGAAAGTTCAGATTAACTTCAAATTTATATGTTGAAAAACTGAACCGAACAATACATTCGCTCCACCAGTGAGTGGACATGTCGGCCATGCAAGCGGCCTTCTCGGTCACAAACGATGAGCGTCCGTTCTCATTCAGAAAACGGACCGGCGTTAACAAACAGAGTTTCGAGGGGGGAAATCCGAAAGCAAAAATCGGAAAGCCAGAAAGTTTCCCCCCGTCCCCACTAATTTTGTTGTTCTATTACTAAACCGATCAGTGTAAAGAGGCCTTAGGTTTCTACTCACAGCTGGACCAGTCCTAGGGGTGAGCAGCCCGGCCACACTGAAGGCGGTACAGTCGGGTGGTACTGGGAACTGAATGAACTGGAAGTAATATTCCATATACTCGCGTGAGAAACCGCTGTCCTCACGGTACTGCAGCCACTCTTCGTAGGACCAGCAACCATCATTGTTGGGGTCGGTGTTCACAACATCTTGAATCTGTTTAAACATTATAGTAAATGGTAGTGGTTGCTTGACAGACTGATGATGACGTGGTAGTTTTAGCAATGGTTAGAAAGATAGAGACGTAGAGAGGTAGGGCTATACGTAGGTGGTGGGTTTGTGGGTAGCTGAACTGACAGGCAGGAATGAGGGCGGGTGGGCAGACACGTAGGTAGTGGATAAAGAAAGAGCAAAGTAGAGAGAGAGAGAGAGAGAGAGAGAGAGAAAGAGGGAGAGAGAGAGAGAGAGAGAGACGGAGAGAGGGGGAGAGAACGCAAGAGAGATAGAGAAAGAGGGAGAGGGAAAGAAAAAGAGACAAAGAGAGAGAGAAAGAAACAACGAAAAAAGAGAAAGAAAGAGAGACAGAGAGAGAAAAAGAGAGAGAGAGAGATAGAACGAGAGAGTGTGTGTGTGTGTGTGTGTGTGTGTGAGAGAGAGAGAGAGAGAGAGAGAGAGAGAGAGAGAGAGAGAGAGAGAGAGAGAGAGAGAGAGAGAGAGAGACTATTTTGTAACTCTATAGAAAATAAGGAAAAATATAAATTAAAAAAAAAAAAAAGTTCACCTGCTCGAAGTTGGTGATTGTCCCATCTCCATTTCGGTCATTAGCGGCCACGACGTCAGCTATTCTGTCTGCCACGGTATCAGATACACCACTACAGGCCTGGGCCCTTTCTGGGCAGTCCTGAAACGTTTCGTGCATTGGTCTTAAACATCAGGACATTCACACTAATGAACAGGCAGACGGGACGGCAGCATATTAAGTGGTCTTGTCCACAGCATCCGGTCCGCTATTTTCACGGAAAATTAATGACGTATGAAATTCTCTATTGCCTCCATAGCGGTGAGGAACGGAGCGGAACGGATGCCGTGGACAAGTATGTAGAGGCAAATAATGTTTTACTTTTTTATACATCACCCCCCCCCCCTCCTCCTCCCTCCTCCCCCAAAAGCGGAACGGTGCGGATGCTATGGACAAGGCCATTTATAACAGATCAGTGGCAGATCTACTACTCTAAATAATGAAGCTTAAGCTTCAGGGCCGCTAATCCCGGAGAGGCCCTAAACGAACACTTTCATAATGAGTGAAATTTGGATGTTGTCCTATTGTTGCTGGTTGCGAAGGGACCCCATAACAATTCAGGCTTCAGGGTCCCAAAAATGTAGGTCTGCCACTGAATAGCGCCGTTAACTTCAAGTTGCAGACCAGCCCAGTAAGAACTGTGTTTAAAAATCCATTTCCCCTGCCGACTTAGCCTTGGTACGCACTGGCACATTTTGGCCGACAGGTAGGTGGATGGTGGCGTCACGACATGGGGTTTCACCAAAGATACTAGAATTGATAAGATAAGACATCTAGTGCTTTTAGCGTGCACAGATTTCATACGCCACCTCGGGGCAAACGCAAGGAAGTCACGAAAAGTGGCGTATTTTACAAAGCCAAATAGGGAAAATAGGCTACTAAATTTTGTTCACTGTTCAGATATCTCAATAGGCCTGGATTGACGTCACTTATTGTGGAATCATAACCTCAATGGCTGTGGGAAAACCTTGGCTATTTTATCCTTTTGTTTTAGTCGCAGTAGCACTGTCAGAATTTCGCATCATAAATTTACCATTATATCAAACATTCTTTTCATATAGTGCGCCATGGGCCCCGCCCCCGATCAGCGCGCAAATTGTGTGCACGTTTTTTTTTTAGAAGACAGTGTCTCGTCTTATCCTGTCTAGTACAATCTTTGGTTTCAATGACACCAGGCGCATCAGATAACTGTGGGTTTTGTTTTCCACTGAATCTCATTGTCGAGACGTCACCATCCAACCAGTTGGTCGACCAGGCTTACAGGTCTAGTAGGCCCCAGAGAAGGCAAAGAACTCTTCCAAATTTTTCGCCCTTCTGTCTTACCACTAATCTTTGATATACCTGGGTAATTGATATCATTCCGTAACATTACCTGAACATTTCATTAGTCAAAGACAAAACACCTATTAAGGAAACTTTACAAAAAAGGATGAAATCAAACATGAATACAGCATAATTATTGTAAAACTACAAACATAAACAAAAAAGGCTGCCATTATCCGCCAGCATTATCGGCGGATATTATTAGGGTTTATCGGCTAACTACACCCGAACGGGTTTATCCGCCAGTGTTGGTGTTAACTAAATTTTTTAAATAAATGGATTTATCCTTAGTATTGTTGCTCTATTAAAAAAATAATTAAACATTGATTCCAAAAAAAAATGCTTGGCCGCAAATCGAACCACGGTCATCCGATGGACAGAAGAAAATGCTTACCATTATGCTATTGCGGACACTGGATAATTGTGAAAGAATTTTTTTCTAAAATAAACAACAGTAAACCACTTATTGGCTGATAAACACTTCGAAGAAAAAAAGTAAAAATAATAATAACAACAGGACACACATACGCATGCCCCCCCCCCCCCCAAAAAAAAACAACAACACCAACAAACAAATCACAACCTATACCTAACATACCAAAAAAAAAAACAAACCTGTAAAATCAAAACTACATAATAGCCAAAAAAACAAAAACCGACCAAAAAACAACAAAGAAAAAGAACGAAACAAAACAAAAAGTACTGCTAAATTACAAGACAAACATTTCCTCACATCCTGAGATGGTGGGGGTGGTGATGGTGGTGGTGGTGGTTGGTTTGGTGGTAGTGGTAGGGGTGGTGGCAGGTTGAAGGTTGGTGGTTGTGGTGGTGGTGGTGGCTGGTTGGAGCTTGGTGCCCCAGGGTAACGCGAGTAATGATGTTGCCGGTGCCAGCGATGACCCCTGTGGAACCAACGTTTCTGGACGGCGCCTTCTGACCAGGTCAACGTTACCAACAAAACTGTTACGACAAGCTTGAACATCTGTAGGAGATATTACACCGTGGGCTATACATGTTAGATAGATGTATCCTGCGTGTGTGTTTGCGTGTGTGTGTGTGTGTGTGTGTGTCTGTGAATGCGTTTGGATGAGTGTCTAGAGAGTGATGAAGGAGGGCGGAGGAAAAAGAGATTACTTAGCAGATAGATAAATAATAAAAAGTAATGGGCAGGTAGAACGATAGACAGACAGATGGACAGATAGGCAGGCAGACAGACAGACTGCAGGCAGATAGATTGATAGATGGATAGATAGATAAATAGATAGAAAGATAGATCGATAGATAGACAGACAGACAGACAGATAGATAGATAGAGAGATATATAGATAGATAGACAGACAAACTGATAGACTGGCAGATAGAAAGATATATATGTAGATAGATAGATAGATAGACAGACGGACAGACAGACAGACAGATAGATAGATAGATAAATAGATAGACAGACAGACAGACCGACAGATAAATAGATAGATAGATAGATAGATAGACAGATGAAGGCTTACCATCGTGTCCGCACTAGTCACTCAACAACAGCAACAGCAGCAAGTGTGGGTGCAACAACAACTTATATACTGCACATTTTACTCACACCCACCACTTGGTGAAGTTCTCAGAGGACGACAATGACACACCTGTCAGCTATTCCCCTTTATCCCCTGCCCTCGGTACGAAAAGAAAATCCCCAAGCTCAGTCATGAGTACAAGTAGGGCAAACCTGATGTTCTTACTTGAAGTATTCGTAATACGCGTTGATAGATCTCTGAATAATGGCCACACTTACAGTCCATGGCCGGCTTTCTCACCTTTTAACAAGGCAAAGGGTGAATAAAGGGGCCAATGTCTGAAAGGGTGTAACTAATTATTTAATCACCTGTCCTGTCATTGAGAGAAACGTTTGTAAACACTATTTCTTTGTCGTTTATTTGTTTGTTTGTGTGAATACTTCTTTAACAAAGTGGGTAATTTGCCATAGTGTCACTGTAGCCCAGTTACAACTGGAGCAGACACGTCGTCGCCAAAGTGCAATTTTTTTTGGGGGGGGGGTGGGGGGGGGGGAGGCGAGTGGTAAGGATAAATTTGATAACTTAGTTGAAAACCCGTGTAAACTGTTGAGTCGCAATTCCTCCCTGTCCTCTGCCGTGAACTTTCTCCTTCTCTGGTTCCAACCGTTCGCGCTTTCTTTACTTCCGGCGTTGGCCAGATTTTATTGGTCGCCTTCCGGCGTTGGCCAGATTTTATTGGTCGCTACAAAACTATATCTTGCTCCTTTAGTTTTACCATAGACTTCATTTTTGAAGGAAAGCCCACGGTCACAAAGATGATAATCATGCTGCTGAAAGGCCTGTGCACTTTCCTCTCTTTACTGCGGCCTGAGTTCTTCTTTGTTCCAACTCCGCTTTTTGCACACCTGAGAAATTTGATGTCAAACAATTCGCTGCTTTAGTCTTGTGGTGAGAAATTAGAAAGAATAGGAACTGTGAAACAGCTTGATAGGTGCCTAGAGGCATTTTAAGCAAGTGTCAACGTGTACATTTGTTATACCTCTTCTATATACTAAAAGATCTTCAAAGTTTTTAGAGAATGGAGATGAAACAAATAAAAACTAAGGTTGCCTTATCTCTGTCCATCTCTCTATTTCTCTGCAGCGAGAAAATTCTATTTCATATTCAAGTTTTCTAATTATTCTTACTGACGTGGTTGCACAGTTAGCCTCTTTCATTCTTGATCACCTACCAGCATTTTGGAACCTACACAGTGTATTTTATCGAACCATCTACATAGTCTGTATTATGTATATACTTGTGAGAGAATAACTCCACACGAAATTGTCTTATGTTAAAAGTGTGAGTGAAAAATATTCATTTGGAATTGGGCACATTCAAGGCTGAATGAAACACTATGGGGTGACCAGCGAAGACCATCATCAAGGGGAAAATAAAACACAAAACACACTTTCTATATCTGGATAACTTCTTTATTAGCACATTAACATCGTCTATCATTGGGGCTTATACGTGTCCGTATATTCAGAAACCATTGTACTGTGGACAGTAATGATATTATTACATTATTCTATTTCTGGCTGACAGACAGAAAAGCATGGACTTTGACGTTATGGGCTGCTGCAACCTGCAAGTCATCTTATGGAAACATATGTCCACATAGTTTTGATTTTTCTGTTCACGGAAAGTCACAACTGTCCAGCAAGGGGTTCCATATTTGTCCCGTGACGCAGGTCTTGACAAAGGCCTCTTGGTGAGCGTTACATTGGATGTACTTGGTGTTGTCTGTGGGGTAGGAGTAGTAGACCAGGGCTCCTCCGCATGGGTTAGGGAACTTGCAATCCACCAAACCTGTCCATATAGATAGTAAAAGACTTAAAATGACATTCTTTGGTAAGATAACTTCGTTGGTCAAGCAAAAGAAACACGTTGCCCGCTCCAATGCAGGGGAAATTTTGCCTTGGTCCAACACGAGGTCTAGATCTAATTCAATAAATAAGTACTTATAAAAGGATATTTAAATACTAAGACATAAATATCACAATGTAGATACCAGTTTGACTTTTTTCTCGGTCACATAAACTCTGCAAAGAAAACAAAAATATTACGGAAAGAACAAGATAATTGTCAAGATCAAACGTGGTCAAAGGGAAATAACTTAATTAATACAACCTAGAGTGGGATGTCAAGATTAAATATGTTGGCCTAAGAGTAAATGTAACGGGATGTCAAGATTAAATACGTTGGCCTTAGATTAAATGTAACTATTGTGAAAAGCCAAGATATCTATTAGAGTGGCCTTAAAGAATTGTCATCTGCTATGTCAATTTGTAACTTTTAACAATTAGAATAGACGGGAAATTAGCATAGGAGAAAGTTTGCACCAGGAACAGAAATCTTCGTATATTGATAATAATAAGAAAAGTAAAAGTAAACATGTATATTGGTAGCTAGTAAAGAGTTAAATAAACGCCGTTAAGGTTTAGAGGGAAGATTAGCGCCCCAGTTTTAATTTGAAGAGGGGATTATGTTTTTGCTGACGTCATGGACGGTTAAAGGGCTGACCAATCAAGGCAGGCGTATTGATAGCAATTGGGGAGCTGGGAAAGCAGCTGACGGGGGAACGGCATTCTAAGCAGAGCATTCGACTGCGATAGAGTCAGTGTAGATTCCACTTGAGCGAATCATTTAATACTTCCAAAGTACAACATGTCTAGATGTGGATCTAGTCATTGAGATATCCCTATGGCTGATTTGAAATTGAACAACGTATTGTCCACTGTTCCCTGGCCTAGCGCCAGGGCAAATCGTGAGTAATTTATCTCTTGATGACATTGACAATGAATGAGGCGAAGAGCATGACATTTATCCGTTAGGAGAGTCTTGATGAATCTACCAGGAGTGATTGCCGGAGAATGCAAGATGCAAAGTCAAACTGTCACCTAGAGCTGCAACTAGTATTAGTGTATGAAATATATAACTGATTGAATTGTCTGGGTGAGGCTGGGAGTTGCCAGCCCATCCTAGAGTGTATTTAACTGTGCCGACGTCACCTGACGGGCCAGACCTATAAGTGTAAATATCTGAGATAACCTTATGACACTTATGTCTCCAGAGACTATATTAGTATAGTAATTGCCATACAGTAAGCAGTCCAGATCATAGATATATAACTAATTAGTTAGATAATTAGCGAGAAAAGAAGTCCATGATATTATAGGAAACCTAGAGCTAGACTTGTAATGAAGTATTATTGATTATGGATTTGATGCTGCTAATATTTATCCTTACTACATAAAGAGATCTAGTCGAGATTGTTAGTGTACTTAACGTAATTAAAATGTGGCCCTGCAGGCCTGCTTGTTGAAATTTACTCACTTTGTTCCTTAGCATTTGACATGGTCTGGAAGTTAAGATTAAATTTAATATTAAAAATATGCAGTGGAACAAACACACCAACACAACATTATAATACCATCTATAACATCTGGGTGGGATTATAACAATAATAACATTAATCTCTGAAGCGGGTGGGGTCGCTTCTGGTAGTCTCCTTCTGTCCTGTTATTCTAGAACATTCTGTCTATCGTCTTGGTTCTTCCTAGCACAGTTTGGCCGTTATTGTGCCGACCTGCTTTCCCTTACCTCAAACTCAAACTCCAGTCTCTGAAACAATAACCAGCTGCCCTGTGCAGAGAAATCTGACGTAAGTTACCCTAAGTTCGGATCCTGTTCTGGGCGGGGGATAATCCATGTCTTGATTCATGGTGCAAGGTTCCCCTTTCCCCGAGCTTACTCAAGACAATGTTGACTTGCCCGACCTAGTGAGAGAGATTTGTTTCGGCTTTGCCAGTGCGCAAGATGCCATTTAACTTCGTAGTCCACATTTTAAACTAAGTAAACATCTCACACTCAAACCGAGACAGAAAAGACTTGCTGCAGTGCGGTACATGCCTCAGGGTGGAAATACATGGTTTGGGATAATGTTCTGGCGGTGAGGCCGTTCAACTGTCAGCCGGCAGTGATACCCTGAACTTGAAGATACGTCCAGCGCTATAGCTGACAGTCAACCAACCATTTGCCATAATAATTATAGTATTCAACCAGTCTGTTAGTGGTGTAAAAGCCTGTGATCCACTATCTCTCTCCATTCTCCTGTCTCTCTCTGTCCACCTGTCGGTCTCCCCCCCTCCCCCCCCCCCCCAATACTTTCTCTCTTACTCTCTCCAGATCTAGATCTATCACAACAAACCTGTCAGGCGGGTACTCGTGCAGCCTATTTCCCGTGACGATATTGTTGAAAGTACACGGGTTGGTTACCCGGGGTGATGTGGTCACCAACGGCAGAGGACGTGTAGTTGGCTGAGTCAGTGGTGGCCGAGAACTTGTCATAGGCTTCTGACTACTCGTCCTTACTGTCGTTCTGGGCTGTTTCAGAAGGGGCAATCTCGTTGTGGTCGGTGGGGCAGTGACGAGAGGGGAGGCTTCACATTCCTTGGTCGTGGTGTTGTACATCTGCCCCAGAGGACACAGAACTACATAAGCCTTTGGGGTGGAAAAGAAAAAGTAAAATAAAAATAAACAACGGAAAGAATTGTTATTGCGGAGAGGTCGGGAAATGTTATTGTTATTTTGTCGGATTTTGTGCGTTTATCATTATATTTTTGGTAAAAACTGCACCCGTAACCTGATTGACGTGCTGTTTTTTCAGATATTTTTTAAAGCTTGTATGGATTATCGATTGGCATTAGAGCTAGGTGTGGCTTTCGGTAATATAGTATAAAGATATTTGCTTACTATGAATGATTTCAAGAGCACCTCGTGCTATTTGTGTACATGGCCAAGAGAATTGTTTAAGGTTTAAGTGAACAGCTGCATATGGCTGTGAATCCTGGTCCCTAACAAAGCAGCACATAAAAACAAATTCAGAACCATGCAAAGAGCCACTGAAAAAAAAAAAAAAACATTCTCAAAATGCAGCTTAACGATAAAATCCTTCGCACTGATATTCGGAAACAAACCCAGGTTACTGACATTGTGAAATTCATACCACGACAAAAATGGAAATGGACTGGCCATATTATCGGAAGAACGAAAGATGACAGACAGACAATGCGTCTCACTGGACGGTTGGCCTAGAAAAGGAACTTTAGAGAACAAGTGGACGGCCCGAGAGACGATGGAGAGATGATATTGTACACACAGGTGGACTGGCATGGGCGAGACGGATGGAGAACTGAGAGGAACGCAGATCATTGGCGGGGCGAGGGGGGGGGCGATACATCCTGCAGTGGACGGACGAGGGGCTGACAAGAACAAGAACGAGATTGAAATAATAATTTACACCCCCACCCCCACCCCACCCATAAGATGATTAATTCTGCAGTTTTCATTTCTGTGCAATGGTGGACAGAACTGTCGTTTTTTAAAAATCTTTCAGAAAGTGGCTCGAAGATAATAGAAATCACCACCTGAAGATTTAAAAATACGTTAAAAATACGGACAGACCTGTACATTTTCAGACACGTGGATTTTTACCTGGTTTTTGCTGTCACAAATGATGAATCTGTCCAGTTGAGTTGGATGAGGAAATCTATCCAGTTTGGGTAGACCAGGGGCGGCCGGGAAATTACAGGGATTGACTGTGAGATTTCTGTCTGGATTAGTAAGACAGAATAGTTAACTTAATTGTGCTACTACACACTGTGACAAAGTTTTTATGATTGATCAAAATAATAGTCAGACTGCTTTTTTTTGTGGCATGAGTTACTTTTGCCTATTCCCAAAGCGAACAATCAATGATTATGGTAATGTTCTGGTCCTTTTCAATTTCACTGTTTCTGTGCTGAATTGGGTTTAAATGACGTAAATATTATTGCTAGTGAAGAGATCAGAACAAAACAAAACCGATTGATTTTATTTTACCAGTTGAAAGAAATCTCCAAAACATAATGAAAGTGTGCAGTGGACTTTCTACAAGGACTGTAAACATCAAGTTTTTACTTCTTACTTTGACTAATGATATTTACTCGTGATACGAAATATAACAGGGGTGACAATGACATAGATTTTAATAAAGAAGTTAAACATGAAAAGTAAACCTAGAGGGGTCTGCCCAGTTTTCCTTGGCAATGCATGAATAGATCTGTATCGGTAAATATCAAGAAATCAATATTTATTGCCATGCAGGAAGTGAATAGCTGGGTCGTATATTGTTATTATAACGTCAGTTATTTCTGCTATGAAATCGATTTAAATAGTGGCTTCCGTTTCAGTAGGACAAAAAATCAGCATTCACATCCGAAAATTGATCATAATTATTTAAGAATGTTGTTCGACTGGTGGCCCGTAGTCAAACTGTAAAGCCAAAAGGAGAAAATATCGAGTAGTGTTCACTATTCAGCAATGGCTTGATTATAATGTAAAATACCCTGCGACCCTAACAACAGTCCATATTTAAATGGATTGCTCCGCCCACTTACCTCCGACCACCTGATCTCCGTACTGACTGTTGATCAGGTCATCAGCAGAGCAGGGTCTGGCGATACCTTGCTCCACACACTGTACAGACACATCTGTTGTCATACAAAAAAAAACATTGGTAAGTGTTTCCGAAAATAAAAAAGAAAAGGCCAGAAATATGATGGTAATTGTACTTCCCCAAACTTGCTCGTTGTCGCCTCATCAACTATGTTGCAAAAAGTTACATTTGTTCCAAAGATGAAAAGGTCCAAAAGAGAATTGGCCCGTACTTCATTTCCGAACTTATAGAGAGGGGAAAAAAAATTAACGTGCCTTCCTTAATAGTTGTCAGTTACGTGAATTAATTAAATTGCGATATAAAATAAAAAAATAAAAATAAAATAAATAAATAAATAAACAAGCAAAAACAACAATAATAACTAAATTATTACCAAACTGACTAACTAACTAACTGACTAACTAACTGACTAACTGACTAACTAACTGACTAACTAACTGACTAATTAACTAACTAACTAACTAACTAACTAACTAACTAACTAACTAACTAACTAACTAACTAACTAACTAACTAACCAAATAACTAACTAAATATTTAAAAAAAATTCTGGACGTAGTATCCATTTTGGAATATCAAAAGTAAGTAAATCAACAAACAATTTCAATCACATATTTTACAAAAACAACAACAACAACAACAACAATACAACAGATTCTCAGACATTCGGAATATGTTAACAATGAGCAAGTCATAAATCAACATTACGCTATCTTCTATTTCTCTTTTCTGTCTCAGCAATGTATCCTACTTTTTAGCAATAGACCATAATTATACTTCAGATTATATCAAAATCTTACCCCCACAAGCACTGTCAGCTAAAGTGTTCAAGATTGCCCCTACAGAGTTCAAATCTGGAACTTTCTCCACGTGCAGCGGCGTCCCTGCCAGATCAACCAGGGTGCGATCGTCAAACTGACTGTCAACAGCGACAACAATCACCCGTACACCTTCATTGTGGAGTCGTTGTGCCTGGGAGAGATGGCCAGATGGACAAACAAAGGAAAATAAAATAAATGTAGTGTTGTAATGCAATCTATTCTACATTACTCTGTAGGTATGATCTGGTATTATTATTGATGGCAGAATTGTAATACAGCCATGGCTATGGCCTCTGGCACAAATCCTACATTTCGCAATGAGGTCTGCATTTAAACAAATTATTATGGCCGTTCTTAGGGGACCACAGACCAATTACAAATTGCTGTAAAATACCATGGTCTCCTAACAAAAACATTATTTATTTAGCAAACAAAAAGAGGACCTCATTAAAAATCAAGTGTAAAAATATATTTCGATAAATCTAAAATAAATACAAAAAACAACAAAATTAATGTAATCAAACCATAAAATATGTCTCAGATTGCTATGTCCACATTTAAACATGTTCTTTGCTTTATCACACTGCCATTTCTGGACTTCAGGAGTTTGTTTACCAGAAACTACCGATGCCTGACATTGCTGATCGAAAACGAACTTTACATAGTGATCACACATCTGTGTATTCTCCCAGACAATGAACCAATCAGTTGATCCCCTTGACTCCCCCCCCCCCCCCCCCCGCTCCCCAAAAAAATAAAAAATCTAATTTTTTTGAAAGACGAGGGATGGGCTAACCGGGGTGGATGGGATTAAGCAATGGAGATTACGTCGCACATAGGTAGAGAAACACACCTCTTGTCTGACAGCGGCTTGATTGGCTGGAACTCCAGTGGTGAACAGAACAATGGTTTTGCCAAATCTGGGCCTGGCCCCATGCTGGAAGGACAGGCCGAACTGGCGTGACCATCTCAGTGCTTCGGCCAGTTGAGATGGTTGAGGTGGTTGGGCTGTGGGCGCGGAAAGCCGATAGAAACTGAAATTTTGAAATACAGTTTTGTTTTGTGATAAGTGGTCCTGGTTTCTCCATGGCATGGGAAGTACTTAAAATTTCAGAGCAACATAATGAGCGTTTTTGAGTGTCCCATGTGATATTCGGTAACTTAGCGAGTACAACATGTAGGCATTTATTTAATTTGCACGCAGGAGACAGTTCTTTGTGTCGACATCATATTACGATAGCCTAAGCCCACTTGCAGAGAAAGGTCTACAATGACATCTGCGGACCTAAGGAGCATGCCTTTGACCTTTTATGCCTTGCAAAAGCTGAAAAGTGGAACAATTTAATCTTTAGACCACACTGTCATTTAGGAGCCGAAAACCACATTGTACAAAGAGCCAAGATTATGTTTTTGAGAGAGACAATGTAATTATATATATATTTCTATGGTTGCGTAAACTGAGTTAGGGAAAGCTATTATCATTGGCATTATTTTAGCACTTGGACACCCTCAGGTTTTTCTATATTCTGAAGGGGTATGTACTATTATTACCGACTATTATGAAGGACCACAAATCCTGTATCAAGTAAAATCACTACTGAGTAGGCTTTGTCTTTTCAACTAACAAATTGTAAGAACTGTAATACCTGAGGTACAGAGTCACTGTCTTTCAACCACAGAATACTACGAGCAGTTTGGTCAAATGATGCCAGACCCACTCTATGTTTGTCCAGTCCGACATCAAACTTGGTGACCAGCTGACCCGTCAGATTCAACATCTGCTGGAAAGACTGGCCACTGGCGATTAGTGACGCATCCCACATCAGTAGCAAATCCATGAAGTGACCATTGCATTCTGAAAGGAGAAAACACGTAACGTGGATCGTCTTTGTTGAATTCGAAGCCATGCCCTAACAGAAACTTTGTTAAGACATAAATAGTGCTGTTTAAAGAACTAAAGAATCAGATTACAATTGAATAACAAACGTTTTTCTACGGGGGTTCTTGTATTGCTGGCCGTTATGATTGCCTTTCACACATGTGAATGATTTTATGTTATAAAATCTGAAAGTATTTTGAGGGTAAAAATACAAAGAATCTAGAGAAAGTTATCATACAGAATTGATTAAAGGTCATGTCTTCGAATCTACTGGGAACTAGACCTTCCAATCTATTGGAAAACGTTTGCATGTTTTCCACGTCAGATTTTGAATCTGTTGAAAGACGGGGCTTGTGTTGAGAGGAAAAATCAGTTATTTGAATGTGATCGAAACCAGTCTTTGAATTTATTGGAATCCAGACATTTGAGAATGGCAGAAGTTAGGATTACGTTGTCTCTTTGCTCCCATTAAATCCACAGAGATTGTGTAAGTCCCCGTGCAGGTCCGAGTTGCCCCCCCCCCCCCTGTGCGGATGTTGATGGTAAGAGGTCTGGGGTCCTTGCTCCGGAGCACAACGGGCTGAGATGGTATCATGGTATGCTGCAGGTCGTTGTTGCTGGCGGTAGGCTTGGTGGTGTTGTAGGAGGCCAGGATCTCGGCTTGACCATCGGTCAGTTTGATCTGAAACATAGAGATCATTCCCAGTGAAGATACTTGGACCAACAGTGCAGAACAGTAAGATAAATGAAAACGTCGGACTAGGAAAGCAAGTCTGTATGATAAAGAACACTAGATTGCTTCCACTTCTTCACTTTATCATTATTATTCGCGACCATAATTCTTGTTTGTTCTATTTCCATTTCTGAAAAACTGCAGATCTTTTAGTAGAAGAGGTATAATAACAAGTGCATGCTTTGAGGCCGGTTTAAAAAGCGTTCTGCCATTGATCAAGCTGTTTCACAGTTCCCATTTATTCTAACTTCTTACCATAACAGCTGTTGTTAGGGGACCGTAGTCTAACTACAAAGTCGAACAGAGAAAATACAGAGTTGTGTTTACTGCTCATCCATAACTGACTAAAATACTAGATCTACAGTTCCTTAACAATTTTGACATAATAACCAAAGCCTCAAACGTTTAACGTCGAATTTCTCAGTTGTGCAAAAAAGTGAAGTTGGAACATTAATAAGTACTAAAGTCGTGTATTTTATTCCATCTTTTACCTAGGCAGTTTGAAAAGTGTGGAACTTAGTTATACAAATATTATCAAATTCAGGACAGATAAATGAGCAACCTTCGAGTCGTCCATGTTTGAGTTCTATAAATTGAGTACTTGAGCAGAACTAAGAAAGAACATTGATAAATGTTAAGACAATGTATTTGTATAGCGGCTTCTATCAACATTTATATATTTGATCGTTTGTGTTTTCCGATGTGTTGGGTGGATAATCAATTCATAATTGATGTTCACAATATAGAGCCATGTACATGTATTTGTAAATGCGCTTAAAAACAATCATAGTCCACACTATTAGATGGGAATTGCGTAAATATAGCAATTCTTTCGATGTGGTTCCAATGTCCAAGGGCTGAAACAGACCAAGGCTTGTGCGGGCACCAGACTGGTACCTCGCCGCCCAATTATTATATATCACACTGATACACTATGCACTGCCGGTGTGGGCGGTGCCTAGTGTATTAGTATGATTTATAATTGTTAATTGAGCAGCGCCAAGTGCATACGTGTGGTGTATGATAATCAGGCGGCAAGCTACCAGTCTGGCGCCTACACCTGCTTTAGACTGTTTCACCCCTAACATTGTATCTCTAATGCGATGCATATACTCACAGTAACTGCGTAACCTCGTCCATCTGTTGGAAGTTGTCCCAGGAAGTCTTCACTACACGGGTATGTGTACTCACCGGGTAACAGATTTTCAGGTGCTGTGGGCACATAACGAGTAACATCATTAGTGTTTGGTGTCAAAGTACCAAAGCTAGACAGTTTATTCGTTTTCCAACCGAAAATACCTCTTCATTTATTTGTTTCAACCTATGAGTTACGAGCCTTAAGAAAACAGCAGTACAAAATACAATTCAGGACTTGCCGATGTTTGGTACCAGTTACTGATTAAATTGCAAAAAGCACAACCTACAGCGTTTTTATACAGACAGTAGAAACTCAGATCATAAACGCAACTATTGATGATTTAATAATACTGAGGCCTCTACTTTTCAGATTTTTTTTTTTGTTTGTATTAATTTCATTCTCGTATGGTGTCGTCTTTCGGCGTTTGTGGTTTTTATCTAACTGCATTACAACAGAGTTCAAACTGGTGGAATTTTCCCACAGCTTGCTTAGCGCTTGGCAGATTGTATGAGAGAGAGAGAGAGACAGACAGACAGACAGAGAGAGAGAGAGACAGAGAGACAGAGAGAGAGAGAGAGAGAGAAAGCGAGAGAGAGAGAAAGAGAGAGTGAGAGAGAGAGAGAGAGAGAGAGAGAGAGAGAGAGAGAGAGGGGGGGGGTGAGAGAGAGTGAGAGAGAGAGAGAGAGAGAGAAAGAGACAGTGGGAGAGAGGGAAGATGGGAGATATAGAGAGAAAGAGATGCGCACAAGAAGTATGAGTGAAGGGCAGAAGCTGGGTTATTCCGGACAACGCCTAGAGCCTAAGCTAATTAATTTATTCTAATTCCACACTTCTTGTGTATGTACTTAGAATTATTTTAAAACTTTTATTTCTTATCCTTTATTCTTCGCCCAATCACTGATAAACATAGTGTGATGAATCGTTCTTTCAAAAATAGTTTTATTAATGAAGCAAGACTGAGAACACAGCTGCTGTCTACGGCTTATTATATTATTATCTGTTTGTCTTCTAAATTCTTTGACGGAATGGTCTCACTTTGCTGTTGTGCCTTGATATCTTTCTTTCTTTTCCTCATTAACCTGCACTCTGTACCTTTGCAAGAAAACTTTCCTAAGGTGAGTCTGACATTTGCTAGATCGGCAAAAGAGTTGACGTGCTTGGTGAAGCCACAGACGGGTAGACTGGCCATTTGTTCCAGCTCAGCTTGACTAGCATCAGAACCCACGCCAACAGCGTAGATCGTCACGCCCTGGTTCTTGACGGATAACGCTTGTTGTATAGCGGGTATTCTAGGATGAACAAACGTATTAGCGTGTGTATGGTTTATTGGTACGTTGCAAAGAACATTCTCATTCAAAGGTTCAAATCCTCTGCGACCACGCACCATTAGAGACAAACGTCTGTCTATTGCGCAACTCAGGAAGAGTACACAGTAAGAGTTATTATTAGAATGTGTGTTAAATACATGTTGTCATATCAGTTGGCACTATCTAATTTCAGAAACAAATAGGTAAATAAGAAAGAAAGAAAGAGAGAAAGAAACAAGGAAAGAAAGTAAGAAAGACAGAGAGAAAGAAAGAAAGACAGAAAGACATAAAGAAAGAAATAACGACATAAAGGAAGAAAGAAAGACATATAAGAAAGAAAGAAAGATATAAAGAAAGACAGAAAGACGTAAAAAAAGAAAGAAAGAAAAAAAAGAAAGAAAGAAGGATACTGAAAAAAAAGAATTACAATGTTTGCCCCTGAGATCTTCTGAAAGACACCAAGTTGACACCACATCACCCCACCTCATACTATTTGAAAAAAATTAGGATGCTCAAAATTGTCTTGCACGTGACCTTTCTTCTTATATTCCTAACATTTCCATCCCAGTCAGATTACATAAGGATATTTAAATTTAGTGTGAATGATCACCACTGTGTAGAGGACGGGTGGAATTGGATCACCTGGGTTTCCGAAATTCCGGAAGAAAAGGAAGATTGAGCGGATGAGACAGATGATGGAGGGATGTTCAAATGTATAGTGTGACACAAAATGCAGACTCCATACCTGCCCCCCCCCCAGCCCCGAGAGGTTGCTCAGTGACATCATCCCCCTTCCCCCTCTCTAATGTGAAGTGGTCAATGCAACAAAGCACGCAAAATAACTGCGAGTCGTCCACCTCTTACCAAATAGGCCGGCAACTATTTTTTAATCTTCCCATTTGTGTTATGAACTTCAACCCTCATCTCTTACCTGTTATCCGCCCTGCCATCTGTATTGAGCACAATGATCTTGTCAGCATCAGCTCTGACTGCAGAAAGTACCTGCTTGGCCATCAAGTAGGCATCAGTCATGTTTGTAGAACCCGCCACATGAGGTGCCAAGTCAACCTGGGAGTGGATGATCGTTAGACGTTTATTTTGGGACATATGAAATTCTCGTTCTCTCGTCCTTTTCTCCCTCTCTCTCTTCCACTGTTTTTTCTCTCTCTTTTTCTACCTTTCTCTCTCTCTTTCATTTTTTGTCTGTCTTTCTCTCTATCTCTCTCTGTAGGTTAATTCTAGGAAATATGAAATTCTCTCTCTGTCTGTCTTTCTTACTGACTTTCTTTCTTTCTCTATCTGTCTGTTTCTCCTTCTCTGTTTCTGTCTCACCCTCTCTCCCTCTCTCTTTCTGTTTCTCTTTCTCTCTCTCCCCCCCCCCCTTTCCCCACCATCACTTTCTCTCTTTCTCACAAATCCACAATACGTTCACTGTTATATGCAGCAGTAAGTTTTTAACTAACTTGTGGATAAAGGACTCTGTTAGAGAAACCAACCTTCACAATATCCCCAGCTACAGTCAATACAAAAGCCCTATTTTATCATATATAATCTACACAGTTATTATACAAGACTGTTGGCAATATCTAAAAAAAAAAAACAAAAAAAAAAACAGCCAACATGGCGATTATACGATTATACAATAAAAAAAAAAAAAGCACACACAAAAAATAAACTGGGTGAAAGAAAATGAAATAAAATAAATATAGATCTAAATTAAAAATAATATAAACTAATGCAAACTAGAATGGAATATAATAAAAAATATAATAAAACATATTGTTAATATCTATACACTAAGGCATCTAAACTTTACATCTAAATATATAACTGAATGAAGGAAAAAGGAAAGAAAAAGGGAAGACTTACCAAGATCTGCAGTGACTGAACACCAGTACTTTTGCCGAAAGGAAATGCCAGGAAAGCTCTGTTACTGAAGGTAACCAAGGCAACCCTATCCCCAGCCGGGCCTAAACCGTTCTCCTGTGTCAGTCTGGCAATGGTGGCCTTGTACTGGTGTCCGCCATAAATAGAACGTCCACTTTATTGGATCGGGCACAATCTGTAGAAAAAAACAACAGTTAATGCAGTTTGATAGTATATAAAAGACAATTCCACAACCCCCTTTAATCACTTGTGGATTATAAATAATTATTTATGTTTGTCATGGTTCTTTACAGAACACCAGAGAGGTGGGCTTCTTCAGCTAAGGTAGATAGTCAAAAAAAACAACAAAACAACAGACACATAGATATAGGACAGGCAGAGCAAGTTGTAGAAATAGCTTAGGGGCACATAGATAGATAGATAGATAGATAGATAGATAGATAGATAGATAGATAGATAGATAGATAGATAGATAGATAGATAGATAGATAGATAGATAGATAGATAGATAGATAGATAGATAGATAAGATAGATAGATAGATAGATAGATAGATAGATAGATAGATAGATAGATAGATAGATAGATAGATAGATAGATAAGATAAGATAGATAGATAGATAGATAGATAGATAGATAGATAGATAGATAGATAGATAGATAGATAGATAGGTAGATAGGTAGATAGGTAGATAGGTAGATAAGTAGATAGGTAGATAGATAGATAGATAGATAGATAGATAGATAGATAGATAGATAGATAGATAGATAGATAGATAGATAGATAGATAGATAGATAGATAGATAGACAGATTGATAGATCTGAAAACGTCGGGTTTATGCATCAGTAGTATCAATATAGAATTGGATCAGTCACGAAAAACAACAGGCGTCTTTCCTCATTCAACTTATACAATACTCACTTTGACCATAAGCGTTGGCCTTGTCCACAAAGTCTTGCCCATTTCTGCCATGTCGCACATGTTGTAGCCAGAAGTTAGCTTGACCAGCGAGGTCTTTGGGTACAAAGACGGGGGCACCCTCCAGTTTCAACAGTAAAGCTGTGAGAATATCCATAGAATTTCATGTTAGACAATGCCAATACCTACTCTCATGCTCATGATCAGGTGTCCAAAACACTGTGTATTGAGCTCCGGTTTTGTTCACAGGCAGAAAATAACATAAATTTTGTTCTGTGGTACATCACTAATTAGACAATAGTGCTTTTTAAATCCAATTTATTACATAATGTATAACATAACAGGTAGTGAGTCAAGACTCTTTTGCATCTATTTTGGCATATTAAGCCAGATCTCTCTTCCTAGTCTGCTGTCTCAAGACAGTTTACACCCGGCCGGACCTGGCGAGATAGACTGGTTTTATTCTCCTCTGTGAGCGAAGTCTCGTTTAATTTTATAGTGCATTGTCACGAGTGGAGTGAGTGCAATTAAGGGGATTGCTACAGAGCGGGTGTAGAGTAAGAAGGGCTCACGGCAGACAAGTGGGGAAAGACGTGAAAGGAAGAGAGTAAAATTAACGCACGAAGACAAGTAAGGAAAGCGTGCATGTTATGAGTGGTGGGGGTCTGAATGAGGCGAAAGCGCGGTATTACTATGACTGCAAGTTAGAAGGTCCTACTGAACGGACGCTAGTAAGAGCCCAGCGGGCGAACATAAGGGGAGCAGTCGAGAGACCAGTGAGAGAGTTTTTCCAGTGATGACTGGTGTCGGGGACGGGCCGCAGAGCCACCTCGATGAGCACAGGGGATAGGCCAGCATAGGGCCGGAGGCCACACATAGGCCAGAAGTGAGGCTGTCAGTCCAGGACAGTAGAGGCACATAAAGTCGTGGCAGTCAGGCCACGGACAGGGACGTAGATATGAGCGTGAATGTGATAATGTACTATTGCCATGTTGATGGGCTAGTGAACTAATAATGTACTATTGCCATGTTGAGGGGCTATTGAAATGATAATGTGTTGTTGCCCTGCTGAGGTGCTAGGGGAATGCTAAGGTGTATGACAATAGGAAGGTGATATTGAGAGACTGCGGTGCCAGTGAATTATTAATGTGCTATTAAGACCCTGAGGGGAGAGGCTGAGGCCGAAGTGCCTTTAGGAGTAACTACCGGGTTGTGGATCCGAGGGAGAGTGTGTGTGAGAATAAGGCCGTTGTACGGCAGTTACTTTCAATAATATAATGTATGTAATTGCGCTATTATCTGTATAATTATGTTTAATAAATGTGTGAGTCTGATGGATTGTTCTGTTAAGTGTTAAACTTGTTGTTCGTGATTGTTGTCCTGTCATAAACTATTACATCTCCCAGTCTGGGATTTGTGACATGCATATCCCACAGTCAAACCGAGACAAGACAATTTTGACTCAGTGGACACTACCAGCCTTAAGCTTCGAAAAAAAAAAACTGTATCAGAGTCATGTTAATGCATGGGCACACTGGGCAGTTGCTTAGGGCCCCAAGGGTTTAGGAGGCCCCATGTCTGCAAATTTACATTGGTTGTTGAAACGCTCATTACAGAAGAATCTGCCCAGGGATCCATACTGATGTTAAGACCATGTGCTTTTAGGTCTTTCCTTTAGAAGGTTCGCTGCTCTTGGCATTTACATCTCACTTTTCTTGTCTTTATTTTTCTTGTCCTTATTTCTGCATGTTTATGTGGCAAGGATTGGCCTTTTTAGAAGTTTGCCAGGGCATCGGCCTTGTTCGGCCTGCTCTTCTTGACTTTTAGCTGCCCAGGTACCTTTAACGTGCGCAACGTGCACATTGGCCCACCGAGTTTTCCGTCTTTATCCGAGAAAACTAGGTGCTCGATTCTGCCTATCATAGGATCAGGGACAGGAACCCCCCCCCCCTCCCGACCCCCCACCAAAATTCGAACATAGCTGCAACGACCGGGGATCAAACCATGTACTTTCTGCATGGAAGACGAGCACCTTGCCTCTAGACCAAGGTGTATTTTATGTAACTGAGTCTCTCTTTATGAGATTTCCATCATTACATGTATACCAGCAGCTATTCCAGAATACAGCGGCTTCAGTAGGTCTGACCAGGAGACCCTGTGCCAGTCAATGGAGAGTTTGCTCAGTAGCAGCGTGTACTCTTGAGTTAGCCGGGCTGACTCGGTCTGAGTACGCTCAAACTGAGCTTTGTCGAGCTAATATCAAGACAAAAAAACAACAACACACCAAAATAATCAGGGTAGTGATAATAATGATTGCTGCAATGAACTTGATGAACAGATAATGAAAAGCATGGTGAAAAACCAAAATAAACAGAATGGATTTTCCAATCACCGAGATGACTTTAACGCTACATTATTCTCACAGAATATGAGAAAGAATATAAAAATTCCTAAGTCTACAAGCAAGCAAATAAAACAATATTATGAAAGAGTCAGTCTACACATAAATAGCGCTTCCCGCCTACATTCCGATTACCTTCATAGCCATTAAGAGATACACACGTGTCCAGAATTTCCTGTATAAAAATAACCATGACAAGAGTACTTGAAACCTGAATGAAAATCATTTAAAAGGATTGTTATTACGTTGCACAGTTTGTGTGGCTATGTAAAACAGTCATTATTACACAGATTTACATTAAGGTTAATAATAATGACAAAATCGTAAACGCCCGTCTAGTGAGCCCAGTGGTTATAGCACCTGATCCCGATGCAAGAGGTCCTAAGTTCTGATCTATCTCGGCAGCTTTCTCATTGCTGCTGGATGTTTTCAAGGCATTCGCTTACACGGCGGCCCAATGGGTGCCCAAAGCATGAATCTTATGAAGTCTAATTGCGTTGAAAAACAGAACCGCCCCCCCCCCCCCGCCCCCTCTTTTAAATCCAACACAAATGGATAAATAATGAATAATAAGTGAATAAATAAATAAATGAGTTCAGTAACGTGAATTTCGTGGGGCGAGAAAACAGATAATTTGAAAGTCTCCCCAAAACTGCCATTTCATTCATGTGACAATGTTACCTGCCAGATTCCACCATCATAACCTTGTCGATACGTCATGTAGTCTGTACCATCGTGCGATTCTACAAAAGCCATCCGACGTAGGAAATCATCGTCATCACTGATACAGATAGAGAATGTAAATAAAATGTGTATTAAAGTTTTATGGTATTTTATTACACTAATTATTTTGCCAAACTGCGAATGGGAAAACAGTTAAACAAGAGGGAAGGTAGAAATAGCCTCTATGAAGAAAGATATGTAAAGGTAGACAGACAGACAGACGCGCAGACAGACAAACATATAGATAGATAGATAGATAGATAGATAGATAGATAGATAGATAGATAGATAGATAGATAGATAGATAGATAGATAGATAGATAGATAGATAGATAGATAGATAGATAGATAGATAGATAGATAGATAGATAGATAGGTAAATAGATAGATAGATAGATAGATAGATAGATAGATAGATAGATAGATAGATAGTTAGATAGATAGATCGATAGATCGATAGATAGATAGATAGATAGATAGATAGACAGACAGACCGACAGACTAGCTAAATAGATAAATAAACTGTGTTTTTCATCAGGTGGCATAACGTATATTTCCTAGCAAAGAAATCTGTGGTTACCGTCTGGACATTATTTTCTATCCCAACAACCATAAGAAACACCAACCTGTAAAGACAACTATCCCTGAGTGTACCAACAACAGCATCCACTACATCAGCACCTTTGGCTCCTGGATCTTGTGTGTGAGCAGTAGTGGTCTGTCCTTGGGCTTTGCTCACCATAAGAACAGTCAGGATGCAAATCAGAGGAAACGTGTGAATCATTTTCCTAGACGTCTTCCTGAGAGAATAGCATTAACGCATCTCATTAATTTTCTCGTTTTGCGTTGAACTATTCAGATTTACATCCACAATCCAGGAGTATTAAATATAAATACAGAACTAAATGCAATGTATAATAATAACTTCTTGAATTACATATTAACGAGAGCACATCAACATTGACCTAGAAACATCGAGTCAGAAAATGAATCTACTTCTCAGATTTATTCATTTCGTCTACATCAGACAGGAGCTAGAGAAAAAACCAAAACAAACAACATGGTGTTTCATAATAATGCTATAATAGTGACAGTAACTAATGGTTACCACCCAAAACAAATAAAGTACGAAACAACTTCCACGCGCCCTCACTCGCTATCAAAATCATAATATTAACTAATGGTCTATGAAGTTTGACCTCTGTGTCTGGAACTTTGGTTAAGCATGGAAAGCAAAGGCTCAGGTGTTCTCAACTGGGGGAAAAGAAGGGGCCAGAGGTCATCATTGTGGTGGACAGACGATTAAAATATAGGATACAGAGGTAGCGCTATGAAGTCTTTGCATAATGGTCTGGCTTTGGAAAACACTGTAAATGTACTTTTACGCCAGCGAACTGTTTCAGAACGTTCCAGTGAGACCTCCCATGGCCCAAAAAAGCAAAGAATGTTGGTAAAATCAGCCTTTTAGTAAAGTAGGAAAAAAGGACTGGAGTGTTGTGAATTCCGTTGCTTTAATTTTTCTACACGCCACCTCTGTCGCTATTGATATCGCTTCTTCAGTGAGTAGCGAAAATGGCTGGTGTAAAAACGATGGTTTCCTTTTAAGAACAGCAAGGAAATACCTCTGCATATTATAAAGTCAAATTTATAGTTCTATACGTCCCTGTGGTGTTGTTTTTTTTGGCATCACTATCTATCTCGTTAGTGTCGGGGGGGGGGGGGGGTGGGAGGGAGATGAGGGTGATGTCTGAAAATTGTCATGAAGATTAGACTGCACGTGAAATCATGATCTGCGGGACTGGCCAGAAAGCCAAAGACTCAAACAATACCCAGTCGGCATCACTAGGTTAATCCAACGTAGATTAGTATAGGATTTCCCTAAGGTTGGTTGAATTACCATAGGGTGGGTTTCCTACATCAAACTGACGCCGACATGATGCCGTAACCAGCGGATCTAAGTGGCAACGGTGTCACTCCTATGTGGAAACTAGACGCCAATCCTAAACGTTGGATTTCGCTAGGTTTGCTAGCTGGGTAAGCTTTTCATAGGTTTGTCCTTTGGCCCAATAGTTTAACTATGGAATGGAATCCGTTTCATTCAGAGCTTGTTTCATTACTCCACCATATTGTCTTAAACATCTGACATCTACCAAACTGACACACAGAATAACAAGTTTAGAATCATTCGTTCTCCACAACAACGCTGTTCTTATTTTATGTGCATATGTAATATAGAATCTAGTACTGAAATAGCCACGAGAAGTGTACAGAAATGCCGAACTTAAAGTCATTGATTTAGAATCAGTGTGACCACTAACATAGCATGGAACAATCAGCTTCTTACCGAGACAGTAGCCAAGCTTAGATATCGGACTGGCTACCTATAGAAGTTATCGTGGGTCTTTGTTGCAGCTGCTACAAGCAGGTTATTCTGGGCCATATCAGATGAATAAATGATCGACAAGTTAAGACTTTGTCCAAATGTCCACCTTTCTCTGGTCCCATGTTGTGGCTGTTCTATTGAAATCGGTGAATAGGAGTTGGAAGCCAAGTTGTCACCCGCTTTAGTTCGGTATGCAAGTTGCACTGATTGTTTTTGTCACTGAATCATGGTCACAATATTTGAGCAGTGTTGTAACTGGGATGGGCCAGACTAGCATTCTTTCCTCTTGGAAAAAATAAAAATCATTATTTCCTCCATAGCCTTCAAAATAGACCTTAAAACGACCACTTTTAATTAAGAAAAATGTATAATGTATACATATAACGTAGAAAATGTATACAAGTACACAAAAGACTGCTTAATGTTGTTTACAGCTCTGTTGAACAGCATTGTCATCTGTTCAGTGTCTGGCCCAAAAAGTCCTTCAGTTTGAACATAATTATGAGATGGCTCAACCAATATCGTGTCGATCATCCTTAATTTTGAATGGAAATTATGGATGTACTTGTCTATTAAGGGACATTGACAGTTCGTGTTTTTTTCCACAGCAGCTCTATGCTGCTCTTATTCTATAGTTTATTTCATTTATGTTGAGTTACTACGTATTGTCTGACCTAGGTATTTATATTCCGTGACTTTTACCCGTAAATAATACGATGACTATGAATTTCTTCTGTTCAACACGAATGGCATGCCGCACCCAGAATGTTAAGGAAAGAAGTAGCTCTTCACTGACATCGTCAGAATACTATGATGGAGCTGGTATACTTGTAAGCGTCTACATTTTCATGACTGCGTGACCAAACATTTTGAAATATTGTGTACTGTCTCGGTTTTTGACGATAAATGGCGTGGACACATTGATCTTGGACAAAAACGGTGTCTTTAATATCATCTATTACCTTTTTTTTTTTGAAGCAGTAAAGGAGAGACACAATTATTTGACTTGGGGTACCGGTACAATAGAAAAGTATGATCGGACATTTCGTCCATCGCTTCTCGTTACACTTAGAACAAAGAATGTGCAAAATTTATCTTCCTTGGGTTAGCTAGTCTTAATAAAACCCGTACTAATAAATTATTATAGGAGGGACACATTTTGTACTCGGGAATAATATGTTGACTTTCAGTTATTCGTTTCCACAATCTGACATGCCGTGCCGAAATTGGTAGGGAACTAAATGGCTCTTCAGTGAACTCCCGAGTGAAGTCCTCACTGACGACAATTAGTGCAAATTGCTCCTTTTGACTCTGCTGGTAAGTACAGAAGTGGCAGGTACTTCTATTCTTAGTTCATCGAAATTCAGTCTTTTCCAACAACACTGATTAAATAATGACATGGCGAGTAAATTGTAGCCTCCAGCAGCCATCCTGACCCCACACCGAGGGCGGGCTATTGATCTAGATCTGATTTGTACCTTACCTACAGATTTTTAGCAATTTATACACGGCATAATTTGCATAAGTCTTACTTCTTACCTCACAAGTGTGGGTGTCATTACGAGTTTGAAATGAGGGACATTACGTTTGTGTGTTATAGGGCAGGGGTGGGGAAGATATGGAATTGGGGTATGTATGAAGAAAGAAGAGGTGTTAAAGAAATTGCACTATTATTATTTCTAGGTCAAACTGCCTGAAGTATTAAAGTACGTCCCAGTAGCTTAAACACATAAATAAGTGAATGAATTAGCGAATGAATGCATGAATAGTTCCCACACAAACGGCCTGTTTAAATCCCAAATGAAAATCGTAAACTGAGCACTTTTAGTGCCTGGTGCCAGATTTAAGTCTAACGATCTTGATGCACTGACAGCCAGGAACGAGGAATGAGAAGCCATATCTAGGATTAGTAGCCTAGGTTATCAATGGGATATAAAGACTTACAACTATTACTCGTATATATCCGTCTGAATCCTTTTTTCCCCAAATCATTACATAATCATGCATTTGAAGTAATTTCAGCAGCGTTACCTTGTATGATCAATGAATTATGAAGACTTTAATTTAAAGTTGACTTGATCAGCGCTGAAAAGAATCTCTTGTTTGTTTCATCATTAACTATGAAACAATCTTCACCAACTTAATAAGAACGTCGTTATTATCAAAGAAGATGAAGACACGTTTGGTAAAGATGAGGGAAGAATGGAGAACTCAAAAAAAATAAATAATAATAATAAAAAAATGGAGAAAAGAGAAACGAGAAACATTAGAAGGAGGAGACAAAATGGTCATTTGCTACTTGCTCCACCAAAGAAAGGTGAGAGGGTTTCACCAACAGTGTACGGTGTATCAGCTTACTCTACTGGACAGCTGCGCAACAGTATCTCTACCAGGACACATCGACCCAGCAGTTCAATAGCATAAAATTCTCACGCGCTTCCGATGTTCTCCTTTCTAACCCCTCTTCTCAAATACCCGGTGTACAGAGTTTGTAAATGAGAAACCCGAAATAGGTCACGAAATTTACAACGCTTCATTCAATCATTAACACCTTGGGATATTCCTGTAAATATTTTTATCGTGTCAAAATCACAAAACACGTGTAAACAAACTTAGGGGTCAATTTGTAGGCCGTCGAGAAGTCACCAGGTGTAAGTCGAAAACAAACAACTTATATAAGGAGCTCAGGTGATAACGTGCGTACTTGCCACAGCAAAACTGTGTAAAATCTATTCCTCTATCGAGCACGATCCAAGTTCGAGGTAATCTCGTTACAATGGTTAGTATTTCAATGGAAGTATTCAACAGATAATCTACAGTGTTAACCCTTTTAATACTGAAACAGAATTTCTCTTAACTCTTTAATTGCTTCGTTCGTTACATGGTTTTGTTTCTCCTACACTAGCTTTTAAATACAGAAAAATAGCCTGATTTAGATTCATATTTACCATTTAAATAACTGAAATAAGTGGATTTCAATATGGAGTGGATTTGAGAAAATCTAGCTTTCACGGCGTCCGTGGTCAAAGGGTTAAGTCTAAATATTGAGGCTGGTGCGGACCACTGAGTAGAAAAAATATGTGATACCTTGAATTTCACGAAGGTATATTATAGCATACTCGTAGATGCTCTTTAAGAGTCTTCCCAGCACTGTTAGACTTTTGTTATCATTATTAAGAGTGATAGTGTTATCTTTATGCATGATCATCATCGTTGTCGTCATCATCATCATCATCATCATCATCATACTATCGCAGTTGTCGTCATCATCATTATCTTCACTGTTGTCGTCATCATTGTCATCATCATCAGCATCATCGACATCATCATCATCATATTATTACTATTAATATCAATATTATTATCACTCACTTTTATTATATCCCCCCCCCCCCCCCCCCGCATCCAGATGCTGAAACTTGTCCTAGTTCTCTTGGCTGTATCGGCCAGTCAGGCATGGTACCATCATCGTGGTCATCAACGTTATCATGGTCACCATCACCCCTTCCACCACGGTGACATGAACGACGGTGGCGTGGACCCCAGGGTACAGGTTAGTATAATCATGTCTTCACTAAGTGTCTTCTTCTCCGCTACTGATAACATGGAAAAGACCTGAAAAGGTAGATAGATAAGATAGATAGATAGATAGATAGATAGATAGATAGATAGATAGATAGATAGATAGATAGATAGATAGATAGATAGATAGATAGATAGATATAGATAGATAGATAGATAGATAGATAGATAGATAGATAGATAGATAGATAGATAGATAGATAGATAGATAGATAGATAGATAGATAGATAGATAGATAGATAGGTAGATAGATAGATGGATGGATGGATGGATGGATGGATGGATGGATGGATGGATGGATGGATGGATTCAGAAGTACATAGACTCGGTGCCTTAACTCTCTATGCTATGCTATGCTATGGTGTATTCCAGCAATGTCCAGAAGTGGCTCAGGCCTGTACTGGAGTCAACGACAATATAGGAGACAGAATAGCTGCAGTGACCGCTGTCAATAATGACAATGGAGATGACACAGTCACAAACTTCGAGCAGGTTGGAGTTTTGTTACATTTTTTTCTCTCTCTCTCTCTGTTCTTTCATTCATTCCTTTCTCCTTTACTTCATTCCTGCCTTCCTTGCTCCATTCCTTCTTTCTTCCCATCCTGTCTTCCGTCCTCCCCCCCATTCCCTCCGTTTTCTTTCTTTATTTCATTTTTTCTCTATTTGTGTTTTGTCCCTCTTCCCTTCAAATTTGTTTTTTCCTTTGATAAAATTATTTTACTCTGGTTTTCTTACATTCGTTCTATTGTTTTTTGTTACATTTTTTTCATACTTCGTGCTGTTTTTATTCATTCTTTTGGTGTTTTCTTTTCTCTCTTTTATATCTACGATGCATTTCGCTTGTTCTTTGTTCATAGCCATCTTGATAACTATGTCCAGCGCGACCTTTAGCTTATTTTTGTTTGATACGGAGATAGGTATTCACGATCTTTCATCTATATATATCTAATTATATATTTCACATAACTCCACACCTTTGAACTCAAAGGGCTTTTTTTATTATTCCACCTACAGTAACCAAATTTTGCATGTACATTTCAAATGCTGCGGAGGGTGCTCGGAAGTTTTTATTAATATGATTCGTTTTGTGTTTGAATTTATTTTTAAAATGCATTGTTTCACCGTGCTGTCAACAGATCTAATTTTCATTTCTCCATACTGGCCCTATTCTGTTATAGTATTATGCTACCGTGCATGTCATAAAAAATAACCATATCAAACGTTCAGTTTGGTGCATGGTATCCTGGCGTGCATGACTTCTGAAGCAAGATTGCAGATTACCAGTCAGAGAGAGAGAGAGAGAGAGAGACAGAGAGAGAGAGAGAGAGAGAGAAAGAGAGAGAGAGAGAGAGGGAGAGAGAGAGAGAGAGAGAGAGAGGGGGGGGCATTGGTTTGTTCCCGGCAATACTCAGTACGTCATCTGTTGCATTTCTAAAGGTGCCCGCGAACCTAGCCATGTACAATGACTGTCCTTGTGTGACTGATGTGTTGCATATTATGTATGCTCAAGAGTCTCTCTGGTTGCCAATTTCTATGATTTGATGGCAAAGTTTAATCTGTAATTAAATTAAATTTAAGCTACCTGTATAAAAATGTAAAATACATATCTCCTGCACGAACGTCTTGTCTTGCAATGACCAATTTCAATACAATATTTTTGTATCATTTCAAATTTTCATTGTCACTGATTTCTCCGTCCAGATCAAAGACATTGTCAACAGTGACTCAAATAATGACGGCTGCCTTAGCCAGGAGGAATGGATCCAAGTCAGACAGCAAAACCAGGGACTTTCTGAGGAGTTTCTGAGATTTTTCTACACATTCATCAATGTACCACCTACAGCTACTTGTGCTGGTTTTGATGTTGCTACATTTGTAACTCCTAACAGTCTCCCAGCTGTAAGTTTTTTTTTTTTTTTATAGACAAATAAAGACGGACTGACAAATAGAAAGATAGATAAACAGACAGATAATTATGTAGAAAGACAGACGGACAAATGGATTGACGGATAGATAGAAAGATAGATAGATAGATAGATAGATAGATAGATAGATAGATAGATAGATAGATAGATAGATAGATAGATAGATAGATAGATAGATAGATAGATAGAAAGATAAATAGATAGATAGATATAGAGATAGATAGATAGATAGATAGATAGATAGATAGATAGATAGATAGATAGATAGATAGATAGATAGATAGATAGATAGATAGATAGATAGATAGATAGATAGATAGATAGATAGATAGATAGATAGATAGATAGTTAGATAGATAGATAAATAGGTAGATAGATAGATAGATAGATAGATAGATAGATAGATAGATAGATAGATAGATAGATAGATAGATAGATAGATAGATAGATAGATAGATAGATAGATAGATAGATAGATAGATAGATAGATAGATAGATAGATAGATAGATAGATAAACTGCCAATGCTTCAAACATACTATGAATGACCAATCAGTGATTGTTTTCGCCCCAGTTTAATAATATACAACTCATCTTGACATAATAGTCATGATTCCATGACACTCTGCCATTCCACTCTTCACATTCCATCTCCAACAGGACAGTCTGAATAATATACAACTCCAGGCTCTTGTCGCCTTCTGCGAGGCAGACCAGAACTTGTACACCAGCAACTGTGACTGCGCCCAACTACCGGCAGCTTGCCAGGACGATCGATTCTCTGGTCTGGACGCCTGCGTCAACTACAACCCAACCATTGCAGATCGTGATGGATGTGTCTTCAACCCACAGGACCCAGCTGATAATGATGACCAATCTCAGAATCCACTGGATGCACTTCTGAGAACAGTTTGCGCCAATCCTCAAGGCATCAATGATCCTTTCGTGGCCAGGTTGTGTGCTCAGCGTGGGTAAATACCCGGAGCTCTTAGGGATGGGTTCAAACACACAGTCATCATTTGCCACAATACTAAAGTGATTTTGGTAGAAGGCGTAACCTAGCATTATTAGGGAGAAACTATTAGAACCCAAGATCATCAAATTTAAGTTTGTTGTGTGAAATGTTATTCTGATGTTGTAATATCGTTTTGTTGTATATTTAATCATATTGAAGCCGATATTTGAGATAACATGGATCAGTACATTTTGTTGTGATAACAAGAAGAAGAAGAAGAAGAAGAAGGACAATAACAACAATAAAAACAAACTGTAACACTATTCTTAGACGCTAAAATTGTTCAGTGTCGTGCCCGAAAATAAATTTGATGAGAGACGAAACTTGACATCTTAACATTCATATGTGCAATGCCATGACCACAAATTGCTTTGGTTATGGCTGTACTTATTTCTTGCACCTCTGTCACCAAATAATTTCAATAATTATGACGAATATTGCTTTGTCTGCGAAAAGTACATCATTATTATATTGATATTATTGAGCTGGTTTTGATAGCGGCTCAAGCTTTTATTGTCTCTAAACAATAAAATATATAATGGATGGAAATGTTCTTGTTGACACCATTCTGTTTGGTTTGTGTCTCTCGTTTGAGTGTCTTTATGTTTACAAATCAACAACTACAATTTGTGTTGAAAATCAGGCACATTGTGAAAGATGCCATTATTTCCTCTGTCTTTTATTGTTTCTGTCTTAGCATCTTTAAATAGGCTATTAATCTGTCTGTGTTTGGTCGCGTTAGAAACCAACTAAATTATTATCTATACTACTGCTACTAAAGTATACTACAGAGAGAAAAACAAAATAATAATGCACTCTCATATGCATTAGTGATCATAGGCATAACTACACATGCGTACGATCAGATGCACACGCACACAATTACACAATACACACCCGTTTTACTAGACTTGTCACAGAAATTCCACAAACAGTCAAAATACTGTTTTTGAATAAATGGATTTTAATTTAAAATCAGGTGATGAATTCCAGCTCCTTGATATTCGACAGAAGCTCATTGCAGATACTGGGACGGAAAACTGAAAACGAACGACGACCGAATGTGTCCAAATTATACTTTGAATTTGTGAAATTATTGCTGGCACTAGATCTTTAGCATCCTCGTTGGTTTATGAATAATATAAACAAAATCTAAAATGCATGACGGTGCAGAGGAAAATTTTGAACGGTGACATAAAATCGCCATTTTGTATTCTATTCTAGCTCTACTTGAATCCAGTGCAGCTGTTTTAAAATAGGTGTTTTGTGGCTAAGTTTTGGGCTTTCAGTAACAAGACGAGCTGCACGGTTCTGTGTGCGTTGTAATTTGTTCATTTCCTCAGCTGGACGACCTGCTAACAAATAACTGCAAAAAATCAAATCTGGTTAAAATAAAAGAAGATGTGAGTTCAGCAGCTGCATCAACCCTCAAGAATAGTCTTAACTGCGATAATCTTCTTAATAACAGGGAAGCAGTCCTGAAATTGATATTCTATGAAAGTTTCACGAACCAAGAGAACGCACAAGCTTCTGACTGTATTTCAAAATCTTATATCGTATCTAATAACTTAAACTGGTGTGGAGACTTGCAGTAATTCTGTTTTCATTTTCAGTTATTTAAAATCATCCAGTATCCCATTTTTTTTATATCAAAGAACAGTGAACTTCCAATTGTGTTTTATCGGCATGAAGATGGTAAGAGCAACCACATTGTTGGAAAATCTACACAACACTAGTTGAGTATAGAGAATAAAAAGGAAGGACAGACCCAGGGGCAGAACCTTGAGAGATTCCAAAAAAATAGGGGCCACTGTTCCCCCCCCCCCCCCCCCCGTTTAGAAATGAAATTTCAATAAAATTAGTAGGAGTTCCACAAGGTTGCTTTTGTCAATAAATTATGGCCAAGATATTCGAGCAGTGTTGTAACTGGACGGACCAGACTGACTTTCTTTCACTGTTGAAAAACAATAAACAAAACAACTCCTTAAGACTTGAACTACTGCCTGTTCATGCTGGGTGTCTAAAAATGTGTGTTTTACAAAAACTGCTTAATGTTGTTTGCAACTCTATTGAACTGCATTGTCATCCGTGTAAGGCCAAAGACGGCAATTTTTACTTTGAACACATGCTTACCTCAAACAATAACCTGTCTGTTCTCATCTTCAGAGTTACAAATTTGAATGAATCTTAGAGAAAGTGTGTGTTGGGGGGGGGGGGTGTGAAGGGCTGGTCCTGAAATCGAAATTGGGCTTCAAAATATCGATATCGAAATGTTGTACGTTTATCCAATTAGGAACACTATTTTACTAACCATAATGCCAATTTTGAATGTCTGTTAACCTGAAATATGCCTTTTAGTGAGTTGGGAATCAAGAAAAAGGCACAAGAATCATGCCATTGGGCCGCAAAATTAGCCCTAAATAATATCTTACTGTCGCCAACAAACCACGAATTTTAGTGACTTTTTGGTAACGAGACCTTTATTAACATGTTCCCCACATGTCTAGATTAAGTCAACAGGTCTGAGACATCCGATCCCCTTCTATACAAGCATACAATATTACTATACTGTTGGCACAGTCTTAGTAAAACGTAGTAGGGTGCCTGATAACCCCCTACCTTTACTTGCTTCTATTTCACTGATTGGTCGACCGTAAACAGCGCAATAAATTGAGCTTTCTCACTGGCTGGGGGGAAGGTCATGCCCTCCATATTTAGCAGATTTAGATTGTGATCTGCATAATAGCTAGAAAATACAGTTTCAGCTGATTGGACAGTGCTTTTGTTTGAAGTTTTTGTTTCTATAACATTGCTCTACGACATGAAATTTGTTAACGTTTGTGAAAGATGCCCAGGTAGAAAGTCAATATACGTTCCCTGCAGTTGCAAAAGGTCAGACAAAATTTATGATCTCAAGAAGGCGTAGACCAGTAACAGGGGAAGAATGCTGATTTTGTTAAATTGTTCTCATTGTGGATAACTGAGTGAGCTGTAACGGGTTGAAGAGCTAGCAGAAAGACGAGAAGTTCTTTATTAGTCCTTTTAATACATGTCGAATGCATAAGTTATTGTGATACAGACCTGTCCCCCCCCCCCCCTCTCCTCTGTACACATCTGTCATTGTTGGAGCCCAGCATACCCAGCAGGGATGTTTCGAGGTATGGTGTGACACTTTTCAATATTTTCATTGAAAAAAACTTCAGATGTAATTTTCTCGAAACTGCATTTTTTATCAGTAATTTGAGAACTAGGTTTTTATTTTTTTTTTTATTGACCAATTGGTATAAAAGTTAGCTAACAGCATGTTTCAACAAATCGAAAAATTCTTACAGAAGGAAATTTGTTTCTTTTCAATCGTTTTCATAATGAATTTTTTTTTTTTTTTTTGAGTGGTAGAAAAATGTAATACGGAAAATGGAATTCTGTTACATACCAATTTAAAAATTGAAGTTGATACTTTGGGGGGACTCAAAATCCAAGATGGCGGTATTTCCATGGCAACATAATAAATGACAAATGTTTAAATTTATTTTTTCTTTGCATGTTTTTCTACAAATTCACTCATTCTGAATTCGATTTTGGTAGTTAAATGTGTCTATTTCTTATAATATGCCTCCTTAATTAACGCTCTGTTAATAAACATTCAGTGTGTAAAAATTTTGAGACACTTTGCAGTATAGGAAGAGCAATGAGAGATATTGAAAACGCATTGCCCACTGACAGTCTAAGTGTGAACGTTTAACCTTAAATAATATGTTGACTATTAATTCTTTAATTCAAGAAGTCTGGCATGCCCTTCCCAAAGCCTTAAGGAAAGAAATCGATCTTCACTGACATCGTCATCATCGTGTAATAGAACTGCAGGGCAAACATGTAAACCGAAGGCTTTGTGACTGATTGACCAAATATTATGAAACTACGTGCGAACTCAATGTTTTTTTTTGCGATAAATTACGTGGGCACATCTATATCGGACAACATCCGAGCTTAACATTGTCAATTTACAATTATTATTTTTTTATTTACCGCCAAAGAAAGCGAGAGATGCATTTTTCGCCGAGTGCAATCGAAAAGTAGGACAGGAAATTTCGTTCCTCGCCTCTCTTAAAACTAAGAACAAAGAATTAGCAAGATTTATCGAGCTCGGGTTAGCTAGTCTAATTAAAGTCCCCACTAATATTAGAGGAGGGACATATTTTGTACTCTTAACTGATATGTTGACTTTTAATTAATCATCTCAACATTCTGACATGCTGAACTTAACATGTTAAGCAACTGAACGGCTCTACAGTGAAGTCCTAGGTAAAGTCCCCACTAAAGTCAAATCAATGTAAATGACTGCTTCAGACTCTGCTGGTAAGTACCAAAGTGGCAGGTCCTTCATATTCCTAGTTTTCAGCCTTTTCCAACAAATCTGATTAAATAATGACATGGGTGGTAAAGTGCAGCCTCCAGCCGCCATCCTGACCTCACACCCAGAGTAGGCTATTGATCTACATCTGTCTTGTCGGTTACCTACAGATTTTTAACAATTTATCCATTGCATATTTTGCATACTGTCTTACTTATTACCTGGTGCGTGTAGGTGTCACTAATAGGTCGCATTGAGGGACATTAAGTATGCGTGTTTATGGGGGAGGGATGGGGGGGGGGAGGTGAGAAGTAGGGGGTGTGTGGAGGTAGACGTGGGACTGATTAAAGAAGAGATCATACTATTATTATTTTTTTTTTTATTTCTAGGTCTGATAAAGAATCAAAGTAAGTTCTAGCAGAATATAAAAAGAAAGAAAGAACGTGAGAATGAAAAATAAATAAATAAATACAAAAACAATAGGTAAATAAAGTCATAATAACATATATAAATAAATCAATAAAATCAAAGCTACTTCTATCCCAATGAAAATCACAATGGGAGCACTTCTTGTGCCGAGGGCCAGATTTGAGTTTTCATTACTGCACTGTCGGCCACGACACCACACAAAAGGGTTGAGAGGATCTATCTGTGATTGGTACCATTGGTTACCAGTACCATCTCAGAAATCATGCCCCCTGGGGTCTTTATATAATTATGTATGTCAAATAATAACTAATAGTGCGTGATGATAATTATGCTCATTTTTAAATTTTGAACCAATTATAGAGTTGGCTTGCTCTGTTTTGAAAAGTCTAAACTTCGTCAATGATTCCTCACTTTCTACGTCAATAATCTTCACTGAATTTACACGGACAAGATCAAAGGACAGAAGAAATAGCTGATAAATATGAGGGGGGAAGAAAGAAGACAAAAAAAAAAAAAAGGGAGCAGGAGAAGAAAATGCTGATAAAGATGAGGAAAGAGTAAAGACAACCCCAAACAAGAAAAAAAACAAATCGATGGTGTGTCGGGCGCAAACCAGCTAGTCCGAAAAGTTCATAGTTTTTTTAAAGTACCAATTTATGAAGATTGGAACCCCATATCATCTGTAAAAATAGCTCTTACCATAATTCAATTGAAACATTCAAAATAGACATGTGATCAAACCATCTAAGTACATTTCCCTTTTGTGTTATACGCAACTTTTTGTTCCTCCTGTAAAATTTGATTATCTTGACTTGGCTGGTTTGCGCCCGACACCATCGAAAACCTACAGCAATGGAGGATACAAAAATAAGAACAGTCATAGCAATACTAGTAATAATAATAATTGAAACAGGATAACACGGCCGTCGCTATTTGCTCCGTCAGAGACAGGTAAGATTTCACCGACAGTGTGCATTGTATCAGTGTGTGCACCTGGGCAGCTGTGCAACGCTGGCTGTCTCTGTTCAACAGTTTAGTCACACAAGATTTTCACGCGTTTGCAAATATTCCCCTTTCTGAACCCTCTCCTCAAACATACCCGAGGTATACAGTTTGTAATTGAGAAGCCCCAAATAGGTCACGAACACTAAACAGCTGTATGCAATCTTTAACGCTTTGTGATTTTCCAGTAAATAATTGTATCGCTTTTTTTGTGTGTGTCAAAGTCACAAAACACGTATAAACAAGATTGGCGGTCAATTTGTAGGTCGTTGAGAAATCAACATGTGTAAGTCAAAGCAAAAATCGTATATAAAGAGCTGGGATGATCACGAGGGCATTTACCATAGCACACTGTGCAGAATCAATTCCTTCGTCAAGCCCGATCCACGTCTCAGGTACTTTCGTTACAATGGTAGGTATTTCAGTGAGAGCAATAAACATTTTTAAAATGTACAATGGCTTCTCTATGACATCTTTGTTAAGTCTAAATACTGAGACCATTGCGGATCGCTGGTTAGGATAAGATTGTGTTAGTTGGACTTCATGACGGAGAGTCTTGTTGGTTCCATGGATAGATCATTGTTGTTATCATCATCATTAACATAGTTTTTGTTGTTTTTATACATCATCATCATCATCGGTATCATCATCACCATCATAGGTATCATCATCATCATCATCATCATCATCATCGTCATCATCATCATCATAGGTATCATCATCATCATCATCACCATCATAGGTATCATCATCATCATCATAGGTATCATCATCATCATCATCATCATCATAGGTATCATCATCATCATCATTACCACCATCATAGGTATCATCATCATCATCATCATCATCATCATCATCATAGGTATCATCATCATCATCATCATTATAGGTATCATCATCATCATCATCATTATAGGTATCAGCATCATCATCATAGGTATCATCATCATCCTTATTATCGACATTATTATCTCTATCATCATCATCGATATCATTATCATGATCATTATTACCGTGATTATAGTTGTTGTTGCTATTGTTATCATTTTTATTATTGATATTTTATGGGCACTTTCATTATCATGTCTTCCAGCAGATGCTAAAACTTGTCCTAGTTCTGCTGGCTGTGTCAGCCAGTCAGGCATGGTACCACCGTGGCGGACATCATCGCTTTCATGGCCACCCCCACCCCTTCCATCACGGCGGTGACATGAACGGCGGTGGCGTGGACACCAGGGTACAGGTAGGTACAGTCATGACGTCTCTCCCTCCCCACCTCTAACTAATGTCGTAACTCCAAAAATGGTAATTTTGTTTGGAAGCGCGATATAAAACAAGCGGAAGGCAAATTCACCCGGAAACAACAATAATAATAACAACACAATGAACTGTTATTCTGTGATGAAAATGGTGAAGTATTTTGAGTGGGTTCTTGAGACTGACACTGGGTTGTTGTTGTTTATCTAATTCATAGCACAGAGCACAAACTAATTAATATATTATCGAATTCCTCAAAAATGTGAAATATCTTTCAATTCATGAATATTATGACGTGTGCGAACAAATCTGTCAAGAAAATGTATCCAACCCAGTTTTTTTACATCAGAGATGACGAGGATGAAATAAAATAAACAAAAAGTGAAGATATAACCAAAAAAAAATAAAATAAAATAAAATTTAAAAAGCGTTAATTTTTTGTTAATAGCGTTCATTTCAAACTTCTTGTGTCAGCAGTTCTGTCTTATCGCATGTGTACACTGGGCAGTTGCCCCTGAAGCTCCACGGGGTTTTTGTTTGGGGGGGGGGGGGGGCTGTGCATGCAAAATGTACATTCGTATTTGAAACGAGGATGAAAAAAAGCCTGTTGCTTTGCCTAGGGGCCCATACTGATGTGAAGACAGCCGTGTATGTCACCTCAGTGCCAGAAGTGATTTTTTAATGGAGATAATCACTTCTTGTACGTAACCGAAGCTGCCAATGCATCTCTTCAGACAAGGCATCGAAGTCTCAACTCAAAGTGGACGAGGGCATATAATTAATAAGCATATTCCGAAGTTTCCGATTTGTTCACACACGTCATAATATTCATACATTCGAAGCCAGAATCCTCTGTCTTCGAAAGCATTTCACATTTTACAAAAATATCTTAATTGGTCTATTTTGTTAGTTTCATTTCAAAACTGTGATATGGAAAAAAAACAAAAACAACTCAATGCCAGGTCTCTGATTTGGACCTGTGTTTTAACTCCCATTGCTATGCTATGCTATGGTGTATTCCAGCAATGTCCAGAAGTGGCTCAGGCCTGTACTGGAGTCAACGACAATGTAGGAGACAGAATAGCTGGACAGACCGCCGCCAATGATGACAATGGAGACGGAACCATCACAAACTTCGAGCAGGTTGGCACTTATTGAGATTTTTTTTTCTCTTTCTTTGTCCTTTCCTTCCTCCATTCCTTCCGTATACCTTTCCTTTTTTCATCCCTTCTTCTCTTCCCTCCTTCATTCCTACCTTTCATTTTCTTTCTTTGTTTCTCTTCTTTCCTTTTTGTGTTTTGTCCCTCTTTCGTTCAAAGTATTATTTTGTTTCGTTTTATTATTTTTTTTTCTAATAATTTTTCTACTTTACTTGTATTTTAACTATTATTTTGTTACTTTTTTTTTCTTACTCAGCCTTCTTAACTATTAGTCTCCAGTCTTCATGTCTTTTTTCTCCTTCTCATTTTTCTGTTTTCTCGTTTCGTTCTTCTTCATATCTGCAGTCTATTCCACCTGTTCTTTGTTCATAACCATGTGAAATACGGCGCCCGGCCAGACTTTGACTGAGTGGGATACAGAGATATCAATATGATGTTCTTTCACGCTTTTGTTTATGTGCGCACTGACATGACCAGGCACAATGACTTTGCTTGTGTGACTGATGTGTTGCATGTATGCCCGGGAGTCTCTCTGGTTGCCAGTTTACCTGAATTAAAGCCAAAGCTTTATCTGAAATTAAAGTCAATTTAAGCCACTTGTACAGAATGTAAAATATAAATTTCATGTACGAAAGTTTTCTCTTGCAATAACCAAATTTATTTCAAAATATATTTTCTTTTTTCATTTAAATGTTTTAAATT
>OZ007577.1:47280883-47300883 GCA_963931925.1 Onchidella celtica | reverse complement strand
CTTTGGTTTTGATAACAGGCCAAGATTCCGTTGTCTCTGAATAATAAAATACCGTAGTGGATGGAAATGTTCGTGTTGACACCATTCTGTTTGCCCGGTCTTTCCCGCTTGAGTGTGTTTTGGTTTATAAATCGAACATAACAGCCCGTGTGCCTTTGTATTGAGGACTAATCGTACTGTCAAAGACGTTTGTCAGAATTTTTGTTTTTGTGTGTGTGTACTTTACTATCTTTACACCACCACTTTATGTTCACCAAGTTTAAAATAGGAACATCTGCCATATGTGAGTGCAGCCAGTCTCCTCAAAACACGGAGCATAATAATATATTGCAGAACTGCACACTCTTCTCAGCACTGCGAGAAACGTATTGGCCCCAACCCACCGACCTGAATGTCAAACTCTACGGTGCCCTGCCAGAACTGCAGAAAACCGTAGATTTTCTTAAAAGAATAAATCTGCAGATTTAGATTGGTGAACGAAAGAAGAAGAAGAAAGAAACAAATTGTTCAACGTTGTTAAAAAACTAACTAAATCGCCCGCTCTAATTGTGTATTTTCGATACTTGCTGAATTAGAAGGTAAATTCTTCCTATCTATCTATCACTCTATCTATCTATCTATCTATCTATCTATCTATCTATCTATCTATCTATCTATCTATCTATCTATCTATCTATCTATCTATCTATCTATCTATATATCTATCTATCTACCTATCTATCTATCTATCTATCTATCTATCTATCTATCTATCTATCTATCTACTTCCGGTCAGCTAACGGGGTTGGTCGCATGTTTATGTGTCTGTGCTTTGTTCGCTGTTCTGGTGGAGGGATCCGTGGTAACTGCCCTCGATAACGCAGGAATGGCATATGGAGGTATGGGCCTTGTTACAGGGCTGAAGATGACGGTGACGGAAGCTATTCGGACTTGTAAAGTAAGAAGGATATCAACGGGCTGCGATGACAACAACACGAAAGCGATTCAAAATGGCGGTGTCAACAACAATGACGCACTTTCCGATTTGAGGACCCACAGCTGTTGGGTGAGTTTATCGTTATGGAGAAGGCATTTCGATCTAGCCTAAGTACCAGGGCTGAAGATGACGGTGAAGGAAGCTATTCGGACTGGTAAAGTAAGAAGGATAACACCGGGCTGCGATGACAACAACACGAAAACGATTCAAAATGGCGGTGTCAACAACAATGACGCACTTTTCGACACGGTGAGTTGGAGAAGATTACTCCAACACCTACACCAAGTCGTGCGCAATCATCCAAGCGAAACAGCATCACACGCCCTTAATGGCTGCACAAAATTTCTCCTTATGTACCAACAACGACACAACAACATTTTGGACATTTTGGAAAGAAAGATTCGTTCATTCAACAGAAACAAGATATTGAAAGACACTCCCCTCAAACCATCTATATTTGAAAGTGACTCTATTGGTTTCCATCGTGGAGAAGTGCGGCCAGATATAAAAGTGATTGACAGAAAAAGAAAAACAGTCAAACTAGTAGAAATATCGATACCATTTGATGCTTATATTGATAAAGCTTACAAATCAAAGTTTGATAAGTACTACCCATTTTCTTTAGAGATCAACGCCATAGGGTATCATTGTGCTAATTATAGGCAGTCTCGGAAATGTCCATAAGAGGTTTACAATAATAAATGCGCCAGTCTTAGTTATTGTCCACTTTTACCATCTATTTATGGATAAAATAAGCCAAGAGCCAGCAGTTATGTTCAGTCATGTAACGGATTTATATTTACAATGCCATTCTATTGTTTCCTGTATGGGTATCGTGTGAGAAATACTGTACCGACTAATTGGAAATAAAGAATTATATCTATCTATCTATCTACGTCATCAAGATGGCGGCTGAAGTAGCTGCGCTTTTGTGTAGTGCTGTTCCTCCTGCTGTTTTGGGGCCGTGATCCGTCGTAACTGCCGCCGATAACGTAGCCATGGTGAACAGAACTGTGGGCCTAGTCCCTAGGCTCATAGTGTGTTGTAAAAGTGCCATGAGAAGTGGAAGGATAAAACTTATTTCACCTGGAACTCAAGATTTCGACCGGAACTACCAAAAATGTCGACCATAACACAATGTGGAATCCGGTGAGTTGGAATCGCTTTAACAACGCCCAGCTTTGGGACGAATTCATTATGAAAAGGCTTTTCGTATTGCTATCAGCACGAAGCCTACCATCTTTAAACCCCGCTATGCTCATCCAGATCCTAGCATGTGGTGGAAAATACTGACTATTCTATCAAGTGTGTTCTACAACAAGGTCAAGGACAGTGTGTGCAACAAAACTAGGCCAGATGGCCAACCTTTCAGTGGATCAGATGCAACATCCTTTACCACCAGAGCAACACGTCCTGACATCACAGTTATAGACAATACTAATAAGAAAGTCCAGATCGTTGAAGTAGCAGTACCATACGACTGTTACATTGATAGATGTTATCAAGGCAAATTTGACAAATATTTCCCATTAGCCATTGAAATCAGTGCTATGGGATACCAATGTGATATAATAGTTTTAATAATTGGAAGTTTGGGAAATGTCCACAGAAGATTTATTACTGGGCTGAAGAAACTAAACATTAACAATTCAGAAAGTAAGTTCATATCTAAGTACTGTAGTATCAGTTCAGTTATGGGATCATTCAAAATCTGGAATAAAAGATGCAGGTCGTATAATAGGAATTATTAACTCTATTTAAAAACATGTTCCAGTTTTGTCTATCCCTTCCATAGAAGAGATAAAGTAAAGCCACCCACTGTCAGGATTAGGATTTGAATTGCCGTGCTAGGTCACGCATTGTTTATTACATGGCATCATTGATTTTAGCCAGTGCAAACGTCCTTGAACTATTCCCGTGGACAGTTTGTTTTTGTAACGCTTTTCTTAGAGATGGAAAGAAAGTGGGTCAGGATAGAACGAATGGATAAATTAACAGTGACGACGCAGTTTGCAACCCCGTAGTTTGGGTGTACTTTAACAGGGAAAGACGGGGCGAATAAGGAGTGAAGAAATTCGTACATAAAACGTTTAGGGTGTAGAGACTTTGCGAAAGGTTTTGACATCCTAGGTCTGACTTTGTCTGTTACTATTAATAGAATCTATTGGCGCTGCGAGCGGAGCTCGAAGTGGATGCACCAATCAAATTTGAGCAGTCACGTGAGTTGCAGAAGATAAGCGGGAGCATCTTTATGCTACCTCACTTCCATGTAGAGTTTCCAGCTACGAAGGTGGTCGGCTAGGGGTTCAGCCAGAGAGAACCAACAGACTGTTAACGTCATGTCTATGTCCTGGATAGACAATGAAAATAATCCACAGCTATTTTCTCCAGTTCCCTGAAATCGTTTCAGGGAACCAATCGTAAGTCCATCAAAATGATTCGAGATGATGTGAATCTGACCCTAACTTTCCAGTAGAAGTGCGACCAAAGGAATGCAAGACCATAAAGTTTTACTTGCAATTAAGATCTAGAAAGAGTGACTGATATACATATTTGTAAATTGTAATTGATGTGTCTGGATGAGGCTGGGGATTGCCAGCCCATCCTAGAACAGATCTAGATTAGATCTATCTTAACTACGTCAGTGTGTCTTGACGGTTTGATCCTTTATAAGCAGTTAAATGAGTTAATATTGTCGTCTGAGACCTAAGTATATCATTTGTGAGATAGTAGGCAGTCTATATTTCTGAAGATAAATAATTACTAAGTAAACTGTGAATGAGTCAGAATGATATGGATTTTTTTAATCTTGTAAGAATCTAGAGGAGACTTCTAGTTATGTATTATAGTATTTTCATTTGATGCTGCTGATGTTGTCTTTTTGATAGGTAAACGATAGACGAAATTGTTAGGAATTTTAAGTAATAAATTTGTGGCCCTACAAGGTCCTTGATATAACCTACTCGAAATTGTTATTAGTGTATGTGGCATGGTATGGCAGAGTAATTAGTAAAACCTCTCGATATTTATTAAAAATGCAGTCGAACACGTAAATTGATAATTAACCATCCCCGTAAAACACGAGCACAGTAATCCCCATCTGTAACACCCTTCTTTGAACTCGTAACACTCGAGGACCCAGCTCGTAACACTGGAGAGGGACCCTTAAAGAACCTTAGATAACGCCATGCCACTTAGTTAGCTTATTTAACACCTATTGTATTTTTATTCCATTATTTCATATTGTACTGTTGTAATATTATGTTTTCAGGTGCTTTTTATTATAGAGTTTAAACAATTTGTATTAATCGAATATTTTGTATTTCAATTTCATATGGTGAACATCCCAACATCCCATTGACCCGTGGATACCGGCGAGGGAACCCTTTCATCATCCAGTTTTACCTCAGACAGAAATACAGTTTTGGGCTTGGAGCTATGGATTGAGGATAATTAACATCGGAATTCCTCAAAAATAAAGATAAGTGATCCATCTATCTAACAGTCTTGGGGAGGGCGACGTACTTTCCGCTCTGTGTGTCTGTTCCAGGCCATTTTACTATTTACTATATGTTTAGTTTAAGTGCGGGAGGTTGGTTGGGATCATAGGTTAGCATATCTTCTTTGCCATTACGAAGGATATTGGAGGCCTTGGTGGCTATGTAAAATAACTCGGGGGGATTTGCTTCTCTGTGAATAGTTCTATTAGGGATCCATTATTCGTATAGATTGTGGCGTTTTTCTTACTTCCTCACTTTTCTTTAGGAAGATGTCTCTCCTGTTTTCTTCTTAAACTATCTGTAATATAAGTTAGGACTTGTAGGGTCTGTTTTCGTTCGTTTTACTTGTCAGTATAGCGTCCTGTTTTTTGTATTTCTTTTTGCTTATAAACTTTAAACTACTATACTAACATTGATATGTTTACAATATATGCCTGAGGTGTTTCACGTGCTAAAACCACGTTGAATTGTAATCTGGTATTGACATATGTAAGAGAGAGATATAATAATTTTTGGTTCACGTGACAATTTCACGTTGAAGATAGATCTAGAGAGAATAATTTTGCAGTGGTAACAGAAGACACTGCGTGTGCGTGTTTTGAGAAGAGAGAGAATTTTGAGAGTGTTTTGAGAACACAGAGATATTTCAAATTTGTCGTGTTGAGAGAGAGATATAGTTTTGATTCATCGCATTGAGAGAGCGATTCGTTTTTTGACAGTGATAACAGAGGACACTGGTTCGTCGCGTTGAGAGAGACGTAAATTTTGAGAGTGATCACTCGAGACATTAATTTATCGCAGTAAAGGCGATATAATATAGTATTTTATTGCAGTGGGAGCAACGGATAGACGGCACTGCCTTACTAGATTTCATAGAGAGAGAGAGAGATAAAGTTTTTGCAGTTTAAGTGATACTGCCTGTAATTTTCAGAGAGAGATAAAGTGTTTGCAGTTAAGTGATACTGCCTGTAATTTTCAGAGAGAGAGATAGAACGTTCTTTTCGCGAAGCAGTGCTAACATAAGACACTGAATTAATATTAACAGTCAATAAATGTTCATATAATATAATTGATACCGCGATATACCGTAACATTGGGTAAATATTTACTAACTTTACAGACTTTAACATATCATGGCCGAGTTTTTTAAATACCTGGCATATGCCAAAGTTCTCGGCATACCAGAGGAAGAACGCGCCTCGTGGTGCGAACAACAACTACAACAAGACCGAGATCTTGAGCATTGGCTAGCAGCAAGAGAGAGAGAAAAAGAAAGAGAGAAACAGAAGGAGAGGAAGCGTGAGCTAACGTTAAAGAAATCAGAGCCGCCTTTTGTTAAACAGAGGGATTTTCCGAATGAAGCTAATGCATCGCCGCGTCGAGGATATCAGAGTTATTCTTTTTACGAGCCTCGCCCATATTATCGTGGCAACTACACAGGCCAACAATATAACCGGCCTCAGAGACCGCCTCGACGAGTGTATTTTGATGATAATCATAATTATAATAGACCGCAGGATCGGCCTTATCGTGGACACGACTCACACCGTATTATGTGCTTCAAGTGTAATCAGTTCGGCCACATGCGAAGATTTTGTACCGTAAAAATGCGAGCGGCAAATGCCTGCTCTGTACAATCTACACCCTATACAGATGTTGGTTATACTAATAAATCTTCATCGCAATCAAAGACTATTCCAGTCATGTCCGCCCTACATGAACTGGGTGAATTAACATTTTACCAGGGCCGCGTGAACGCGATTCGCGCTTCTGTTCTACGTGACTCCGGATGCACGACTATCGGCGTTCGACAGTCACTAGTCCGTCCAACACAATTTTTGGACAAGGAGGTAACTTGTATTACTTTTGGCGGATCTGTAGAGCGATTCCGTCTTGCAGAAGTTTATATTGATACACCTTTTCTCACAGGTACTGTTACTGCATGTGTACTACCTAATCCAGTGGCTGATATAATCATAGGGAATGTACCTCAAGTAAATAAGTTTCCTATCGGTAACTTGGAAATTTGGACTGAGGATGAGAGTGTTGCTTGTGCGACAACACGCCTACAATCGAGTCGACGAGCAGACAGTCCATTGAGTAATCCTACTATTGAAGTGAACATAACGTCTAGTGCATTTCATGATGAGCAACATTCAGATCCCACATTGAAACATTTCTTTGCTAAGGTTGATCCTACCGCACCGGATACCTCTAAGTTTGTTATTAAAGATGACTTATTATATCGTAATTTTCAGAATAAGCGAGAGGCCGTTATGCAACTTGTAGTACCGAGATCTTTTCGTCGCGACATTATTCGTCTCGCGCATGACACTTCCTTGGCGGGTCACCAGGGAAAGGCCAGAACTAAGTCTCGAATACTATCGCAATTTTTTTGGCCCAGTATTTACGCAGATGTAAACCGGTTTGTATCAACATGTGACGTATGTCAGAGACGTACTCCTAAAGGAAGAGCATCGCGAGCTCCTCTGCAGGAGATGCCAATGGTATCCAGACCATTTGAACGCGTTGCCGTAGATATAGTTGGTCCCCTACACAAGTCAGACAGAGGACATCGTTTTATACTTTCTGTCATTGACTACGCAACCCGTTGGCCAGAGGCCATTCCGCTAAAAGACATTTCAGCTGATCATATCGCTGAAGCTCTTATTACTGTTTTTTCGCGTCTTGGGTTTCCGGTTGAAATTTTATCGGACAGAGGTCCACAGTTTACCTCTGAGCTTTTTAAGAAAGTCTTGGAGTTGGTCGGGATTAAACAAAGATTGACATCTCCATATCACCCACAGTCTAATGGCTGCTGTGAACGTTGGAATGCTACCATGAAAAGTATGCTTGCACGAGTTTCCGCCGACAAACCGAGTGATTGGGATCGACAACTCCCCGCTATTCTTTTTGCATACCGAGAACTACCGAACGCATCGACGGGTTTTTCTCCCTTCGAATTATTGTATGGTCGTAAGCCGCGTGGTCCAATGGCCATACTCCATGATTTATTCGCCGGATCAGACACCGACGACAATGATACGCAGTCTGCATATCAATACGTTGTAGACTTGCGCCAGCGAATACTTAACGCATGTCAGCTCGCACAAAAATCTTCAGCTGCGCATGCGAGTCTTTATAAACAATATCGTGATCAAGGTAGCCGATTGCGAACCTTGACCGTCGGAGACCAAACTCTTGTTCTCCTTCCGGAGACGAAAAATAAACTCCTTCTTACATGGAAGGGACCTTTCAAAGTTCTAAAGAGACTTTCTCGAGTAAATTATCTTATCAAGATTCGAGGACAGGACAAAGTCTTCCATATAAATATGTTAAAGCGGTACCTGTCCGACGATGATAATCGGCAGAATAATCGCCGAAATGTGGTTGCTCAGGCCAATGCGGCCTTAGTTTCAGTTGACGATGATGATCCTATTAAGATTGAGAATTCAATCCCCGCACTTCGATCTTCTGAAAACACTTCGGATGTGAATATAAATCCAGATTTATCTGAATCGCAAAGACAAGATTTAACAGATTTGCTTAACGAGTTTACTACAGTCTTTACTGATCTACCAGGTAATACTTCTTTGGTACAGCATGTTATAAGATTGAAGACGGATATACCCGTCTTTGTTAAACCATACCCGCGTCCGCTGCACGCACAAGAGACTATAATAACCGAGGTACGTAACATGTTTCACCTGGGAGTGATAGAGCGATCGACGAGTCCATATAACTCACCCATCGTCTTAGTGAAAAAAAAAGATGATACAGTGCGTTTTTGTATTGACTATCGTAAACTTAATGAGGTTACGATATATGACGCTGAACCGATTCCCAACCAGGAGAATCTTTTTGCTCAGTTAGCGAGGGCAACGATTTTTTCTAAAATTGATCTTTCCAAAGGCTATTGGCAAATTCCGCTTGATGAGAATAGCAAGCAATATACCGCTTTTCAGACTCCGTTGGGTCTTATGCAGTGGCGCTATATGCCTTTCGGGTTAGTTACAGCCCCTGCTACTTTCGCCCGTATGATGACAATATTGCTCCAGGGTATGAATTCCGTATTGTCGTATTTTGACGACATTTGTATTTATGAAACCGATTGGTCGGGCCACCTCGCAGCCCTACGACAAGTTTTTATTGCTCTTCGTCGAGCTGGCCTTACGGCGAAACCCAGTAAGGTATTTTTAGGCTACAATAAAATTAATTTTCTGGGCCATACAATTGCCCACGGCGTTCAGACTCCTGATGACAAGAAGATAACTACCATCTTAAAGCTCCAACCTCCTCGAACTAAGAAAGAAGTTCGTAGTTTATTGGGCTTTCTTAACTATTATAGGAAATTCATTCCAAATTTTTCTTCGCTTACAGCTCCGTTATCGGACCTCACAAGAAAGAATTTTCCTAATAAAGTGAAATGGACAACCGAATGTGCTGATACACTTCGTACCGTTCAACAATTGTTTTCCACTTCCCCCATTCTCATACTTCCAGACATAAACCAAATATTTATTGTCCGCACTGATGCGTCGGACAAGGGATTGGGAGCTGTGTTATTACAGGAACGAGACGATACTTTGCGGCCATGTCTATACGCCAGCCGCAAGTTGCTGGATAGGGAATGCCGCTATGCAATTATCGAGCGAGAGTGCCTCGCTATCATTTTTGCTGTAAACGCATTTTCGAGATATCTACTTATGTCCGAGTTTATAATTGAAACGGACCATCGTCCGTTGTTATTCTTAAAGACTAACAGGGCTAAAAATGCTCGATTAACGAGGTGGAGTCTTGCACTCCAGGAATACCGGTTTGTTATCCGGTCTATCCCGGGCGGTGACAATTCCCAAGCTGATATTTTGTCACGTCTCATTTAGATTCCTATTAAAGAGTGTTGTGTCTTGTAATGGGGTTGGATAGTGCTTGTCCCCCTCAATTCTAGACGGTGGATGGATTCACATTTATCTTGTTCATTACTTTATGAACCAGTTTTACAATCCTTTTTTGTGAATATCCTTTTTCCACCAGCGTCATTCCTGACTGTGACCTGAACTTCTGGCAAACCTGACGCCCTTGTCAGCGGGTCAATGAGATAGAGACATGGCAAACCAAGCTACCAGAGCTACTGCTGCCATTGGATACCACAGTATTTTAATTAACAATATATTGTGTGTGAATGTGTATATAAGCAGCAATTGTGTGTGTTGACTATATAATTATAAGCCTATTCCTTCAGTAAGGCTTCATTATTTGATAATAGTTATACTTTAATCCAGCAGTATACAGTGATATACTCATTATTATTATAGATGTTTGTGAGAATTTTGATTGTGTGCAGTAAGAATATTTAAATAGAATAAATTCTATAGAACGTGGCATCAATAATTGTATGCTGTTTGTCCATCCAATATGCACGTTCTTAGTTAGATTTTTCTTCTCAAGCTTAAGACTCATTTTTCTACAGTACTACTTAAGCCCCTACCACAATAACTTTGAGATTTCTTGGATCTTATCGTGTAAATTTTATTTAAAATTTTCACTGGGGTGGGGGATATGTCAGGATTAGGATTTGAATTGCCGTGCTAGGTCACGCATTGTTTATTACATGGCATCATTGATTTTAGCCAGTGCAAACGTCCTTGAACTATTCCCGTGGACAGTTTGTTTTTGTAACGCTTTTCTTAGAGATGGAAAGAAAGTGGGTCAGGATAGAACGAATGGATAAATTAACAGTGACGACGCAGTTTGCAACCCCGTAGTTTGGGTGTACTTTAACAGGGAAAGACGGGGCGAATAAGGAGTGAAGAAATTCGTACATAAAACGTTTAGGGTGTAGAGACTTTGCGAAAGGTTTTGACATCCTAGGTCTGACTTTGTCTGTTACTATTAATAGAATCTATTGGCGCTGCGAGCGGAGCTCGAAGTGGATGCACCAATCAAATTTGAGCAGTCACGTGAGTTGCAGAAGATAAGCGGGAGCATCTTTATGCTACCTCACTTCCATGTAGAGTTTCCAGCTACGAAGGTGGTCGGCTAGGGGTTCAGCCAGAGAGAACCAACAGACTGTTAACGTCATGTCTATGTCCTGGATAGACAATGAAAATAATCCACAGCTATTTTCTCCAGTTCCCTGAAATCGTTTCAGGGAACCAATCGTAAGTCCATCAAAATGATTCGAGATGATGTGAATCTGACCCTAACTTTCCAGTAGAAGTGCGACCAAAGGAATGCAAGACCATAAAGTTTTACTTGCAATTAAGATCTAGAAAGAGTGACTGATATACATATTTGTAAATTGTAATTGATGTGTCTGGATGAGGCTGGGGATTGCCAGCCCATCCTAGAACAGATCTAGATTAGATCTATCTTAACTACGTCAGTGTGTCTTGACGGTTTGATCCTTTATAAGCAGTTAAATGAGTTAATATTGTCGTCTGAGACCTAAGTATATCATTTGTGAGATAGTAGGCAGTCTATATTTCTGAAGATAAATAATTACTAAGTAAACTGCGAATGAGTCAGAATGATATGGATTTTTTTAATCTTGTAAGAATCTAGAGGAGACTTCTAGTTATGTATTATAGTATTTTCATTTGATGCTGCTGATGTTGTCTTTTTGATAGGTAAACGATAGACGAAATTGTTAGGAATTTTAAGTAATAAATTTGTGGCCCTACAAGGTCCTTGATATAACCTACTCGAAATTGTTATTAGTGTATGTGGCATGGTATGGCAGAGTAATTAGTAAAACCTCTCGATATTTATTAAAAATGCAGTCGAACACGTAAATTGATAATTAACCATCCCCGTAAAACACGAGCACAGTAATCCCCATCTGTAACACCCTTCTTTGAACTCGTAACACTCGAGGACCCAGCTCGTAACACCCACCATGGTACAATTTCCACTTAGATGTAATGTTTCGATATTATATCTGTACAATCTGTATTGTATTCACATGGAAATAAAGAATTTTTATCTATCTATCTATCTATCTATCTATCTATCTATCTATCTATCTATCTATCTATCTATCTATCTATCTATCTATCTATCTATCTATCTATCTGTTTGTCTGCCGGTTTATTTGAGTTGTGCCAGGTGAAGAACATAACTTACTAGAATGTCCTGTCCCCTGACCCCGCTTTGTCTGTATTTATAACCAAAGTTCAGCATTTCAAAACTGAATTTCACCAGTCATTTCTCGAATTCCATTTTTTTTTGTTGGTTGAGTGGTACAGATTTTGAAATTGGCTATGTTATTCTAACCTTGAAAGTATTAAAATCCAGCTACACCACCAGCAAATTCCCTATGTCGTTTTTGCCAAATGAAATTTGAATATTTCAGTTTCTGCCTTACTATGCTGAAAACTAATTATGCCAATAATGACGTCACTTCTTCTCATCCTTTCCATCTCAACACAAATTTCTTTTTTTAGTATTTCTTGATTTCATTAAAAAATCGATCTATCTCGTCTGAAGATTGAATTCATTAATTTTTCATGACAAATGCCAAACGTTTTTAATACACAGCAGGGCCTGAAGCAATCTCGTCGACGATGTCCTTCTTATGAAATGTGTATAATGAAGATCATGAATGTAGTGCACAATCTAATTAAAAATGTTCGAGGCAGTATATTATATAAAGCCTTGTTTTCTTCATCTGCCCTCCATCTGTCTGTCTGTTTGTCTCTGTCTCTCTGTCTCTGTCTGTCTGTCTCTGTCTCTCTCTCTGTCTCTCTGTCTCTCTCTCTGTCTCTCTCTCTGTCTCTCTCTCTCTCTCTCTCTCTCTCTCTCTCTCTCTCTCTCTCTCACTCTCTCTCTTTGCCTTGTTCACACACAATCTATTAGATGCTATTAGATGCACTTTTACTCTTGACATAATAATATCACACCTAACATGAGGATAAATAAGGCAGAAATGAAACAATAACACAACAAAAAATAAAATGAAGTTGAAAAACTAAATGGATTGGGAATGAGACTTCAGAACTGAAAATGTACATGATCATATTTTATTGACGAATGAAACGCCTGACGGGGGAGGTGGGGGGGGGGGGAGGGGGCAAGGAAAGGAGTTCCACTTTTTGACGTATCGCAACAATATCACCCACATTTACTAGTGTCCTCATTTCTCACGGCTGTCAAAATTTGTACGTACAATTCAGAATAACGATACTTCAGAAATAGGTGCCCAGGTCAAGGAAAATCAAATACCCAGCATTGACAACTGTTTGCATTTGTGTGCTGAAAACCAATATCATGAACACAGAGTCACGGAGACATACAAAAAAGGTGGCCAGTGATTGGGGTGGGGGAAGGGGGTTGGAGGTAGGAACTTCACAGCTGGACACCAGCTGAAACCAATATAAGCACAATATAGATTTCCTGAATGTCACACCAATCTATTTCTTGTCTTCTCAAAGGTGAAGTCACCCTAAGTGTCAATCACAATGGTAGGCCAGGGTAAACCACTGTGCTATGTCTTTGGGAAATTGTTATGTTTCTTTTCATCATGCACTCCAATCTCTCCTAGATTAAAATCATTTTGCTGAAGTTGAACAATGCACACACTGGGCAGAATTTAATTTCTCTGCAGAGTTTGCTAAAATATGTAGCCCGGTATAATTATTACATTCTCATACCTGCGGGCAGTCACACACAAACAAATTTAACAAAGATAATTTAATTCTGACAAGAGATGTATGTACTATCTATCTATCTATCTATCTATCTATCTATCTATCTATCTATCTATCTATCTATCTATCTATCTATCTATCTATCTATCTGTCTATCTATCTATCTATCTATCTATCTATCTATCTATCTATCTATCTATCTATCTATCTATCTATCTATCTATCTATCTTTCTATCTGTCTAGCTGTCTGTCTATCTATCTATCTATCTATCTATCCATCCATCCATCTATCTATCTACCTATCTACTATCTATCTATCTATCTATCTATCTATCTGTCTATCTATCTATCTATCTATCTATCTATCTATCTATCTATCCATCTACCTATCTACTATCTACCTATCTATCTATCTATCTATCTATCTATCTATCTATCTATCTATCTATCTATCTATCTATCTATCTATCTATCCATCTATCCATCTACCTATCTACTATCTATCTATCTATCTATCTATCTATCTATCTATCTATCTATCTATCTGTCTATCTGTCTATCTATCTATCTGTCTATCTATCTATCTATCTATCTATCTACCTATCTATCACAGATCAATAATTGCGTACAACAAACGATCAGGGGACATAACTGAAGTTAGCCAACTTGACAGTGCAAACTAAAGCTTTTCTATGTTGTCTCCCCTGTTCAAGTTACAATATTTTCGAATTGATCTTGAAGGGGACAGAGACGTTCAGGAGGAGTGAAGAGAAGCAATGGAAAAAAGTGGGATCCTGATAGGCCAAGAGGTGAATTTTACTTAACGCAATGGAGCAACAATAAAATCGAATGTTAATGTGTCTTTACGGTGCACTTTTGTTTGACCTCTCATTTCGTTAAGAAACATAATGATGGTGAAAACAATATTCCAATTAACACAATAGGGTGAGTTTCCACTACTTGGTGTCCGTCTTTGTCTTTGACTATAGTTATCATAAGGCAGGATTAATGGCGCTACGAACATGCTAATAAACAATTACACAGCAAGAGATCACATTTAGAAATAATCTACTAAAAAGTATATGTTTACAAGTTCACACCGCTCCACACACGAGATTTTAGAGTTTTCGAATAAAAATCAGATTCGAGTTCATCGCAAAGCCGACAGTGTAAGTCTATTCAGAAGGTACGAACGAGTTATCGAGCAGTCATTCATGCATTTAAACAATAAGGATTTAAACGTTTACAAATCCACGCTGAGATTTCAGTGTTTGCCAATAAAAGCCAAACGCAAGCTCACCACAGAGACGACAGAGTAAATCTACGTAAGTTCTACGCACGAGTTATCGAGCAGCCATTCATACATTTATACGAAAAGGATTTAAATCTTACAGTGTACCATCCCCTGTACGTAAATATCCTTGAGCTAGTAAAGGTAAACCCAATTGTTTGACACAGGACTGTAACGGCCTGGTACCAAGAGATCGCAAGATGGTAAGTCTACACTGCTGTTGTAGAGACAATGTTCTGGGCAGGCTGGAGCAAAGTTTGGCGTAAAGGTTATGTAGTCTGTCCTCCTTTGTGGTTTTCTGAATACTTGACACGGCTGCAGCATTTGTGATTGGATCAAAATTCTTTGAGTTCTCATTGTTTCTACTGCCCTTTGACTTTCCATATCTGGGAGTTTGACTCCGCCCAGATCGAATGAGCATTTGGGATTTCTTTGGCTGCAGTACAAAGCCTAGAAGTATGAGTTCTTTAGCAAGTGCAATCCGAGTTCTATTGTGGAAGTCATCAGCTTTTGTGACAAGTCTAAGCAGTTTTGAAAGGGGCGTGTCTCCTTGATGATTGGCAGCGTTGAACTCCGCCCCTTTGTTGAATAAGGTTATGATGGCTTCTCTATTACAAAATGTGCAAGCCACGTGCATTGGCGTGTTCTCTTGGACTTTGTCTCGAGCTTCGATGTCACTTCCATGTTCCATAAGGGCGAGAATGATGTCTCTGTCAGAGCAGTAAGCTGCTACGTGAAGCGCCGTCTTCCCGTTGGACTCAGTGGCTGTGACGTCAACTCCGTGTTTAAGCAGTGCCTCTGTGACTTCACCGCGATCCTGTAAAACTGCCCGTATTAAGTGTGGCTTATTTTGATAGGCTGAGCTAGGATTGGCGCCATGCTGGATCTGGAATGAGAAACGAACGGGATTAGTTTGTCATGAAGGAAACAATTATGAACACGGAAGACGGCCTAATGTAAAACAATTTTTGGATAATATTTCCTCCGGGTTTATTCTTCAATACTACCACATTTAATGCATCTCGTTATTTCCAGCCTTGATGCGGGAATTATTTTGCAAAACTCGACACAGGGCAATGATCAGTTTTATAAATTGCAACTAGGCTTCTTCCTGTAAGTTTTTCCGTTAATCTGGTTGCCTCTTTACTTCTGATTTCTCTTCCTAGCCGCTTTTATCGAGCCAGAGTTCCTTGCCAATCATTATGCTAATACATTTACCAGAGAAATATTGATAGCATACACTTTATGCCGAGTAGCATAGAGAACCCCACCTGTTTTTAACTTTTGGATACCTACCAGTCTCTCCACCAAAACAGAATGTCCGTGCTTGACCGCTGTGGCCATTAATGCGTCCATGAAACTCAGGCCAGCTGATCTGTCGTCCACAGGAAGTACAATCTCTTTTACCAGGGGCAGCAAACGCTCCACAACAGGGACAACACTGTTTTTTACAGCTTCCAGTGTGGCTTCTTTGATAGCTACAACTCTAGTGGGATCTTTCTTTATTGTTCTACTGATATCGCTTGATTTACAAGTAACTGCGGCACCAGGTGACCCTTCATGAAGAAGCTGAGATATCCATGAATGTTGGTTTGTGTCCCTGTGAAGTAATGTTCTGCAATTCAAGACAACAGCATCTGTTTCTTGATTATGACAAGTTTGCTTTCCGGGGAATGCATCTGCATTTCGCATTGCTGTTGAATGATCCAAGGTTCGTTTGCCAGTTGAGTCATTAAGGTGTTTTCTGACGGCGATACAGTGGGAGCTCATAGTAGTGGGTACAGGTAGACAACAATCTGTTTTGACGTAGGCAGTGTTACTTTGAGTTGATAGCGACAAGAACGCTGTGGATACACAATGGTTAATCATTACCATTAAATATTAACCGGTTGGAAGTAGAATTGACAGAATGCAGAACAGGCAAGAGAGAGAGGGAGGAGAGAGAGAGAAGGGGGGGGGAGAAAGGGAGAGAGAGAGACAGAGAGAGAGCGAGAGAGAGAGAGTGAGACAGAGAGAGAGGGAGAGAGAGAGACAGAGAGAGAGGGGGAGAGAGAGGGGCGAGAGAGAGAGGGAGAGAGACAGCGAGAGAGGAAAGAGAGAGAGAGAGGAGGAGGAGAGAGGGGGGGTGAGAGAGAGAAAGAGAGAGAGAGAGAGAGAGAGAGAGAGAGAGAGAGAGAGAGAGAAAGAAAGAGAGAGAGAGAGAGAGAGGGGAGAATAATCAATTTGATTTCCTGATCGTTCACAGAAATGGCGTAGGCAGGTTCAGATCAAACCCAAGTGTATGAAACTAGATCTACAGGTATTTTATTGAGAATTTGCATTTAAGACCATTAATTCCAATTAGCAAACTTCTCATTTCACAGTCCAGACTACCAGTGCACGGCTTCAGACAAGAAGCTTTTTCTTTCCTCTACTTCACAATAATCATACCGACATTGCTATCATAGACCAGGTTTGACCGTTACATTACAGTAAAAGTTCAGCCTTCAGTGGAAAAAGAATGAAAATGTTATACATGTTATAATATGTAGGACGGTCAGTAACACTCTGTCCTTTAGTGAGTAGAAAAGAAGTTAAATAAACAAGTGTCAAGTCTGAAGGACACAGACATAAAGTGCAGCAAACCTTTTGATTGTACACCTCACCTCAATGTTTAGTTACCCAAATAGGTCTTCATCTTCGATGTATGCTACTCTGAGAGGAACAATAGTTTTAATCTGACACATTATGTTTGTAATTTCGCTAACAAAAAACGAAAAAAAAAGGGAGAAATGATAAAAAGGAAAAGAAAACTCACACAAAAAGTAAGGGAAAGAGAAAGAAAACTCTAGAACATGAATTAATATCGAAAAACTTCTTTCTCGCAATTTTTTTTTGCGAATCAGATCAGGACCGATACACACTCCTCCACAATTCATTACGTCTTTTGAACATGGTAAATGAACCACATCTTCTGCTGGATGCGTGGAATTTTAACAACCCGTGTTTAATAAGCAGCTGAGAGAGACTACTTTAAAAGATTATAAAGAGACTTGATAGGCTACTTGTTACATTAACCGTATTATTATATTCACGGTGCGCCAACACTAATACTGAATATGCCCAAAGCGATCATCCTCTGAGACAAAGAAATAATCCATTGGGAAAGGAAATCAAGTCCATCCAGCCCCTCAAACAACTTCCAAACTCCCTAATACAAAATGGTGTTCACGGAAATTAGCATAAAAAATACTGCACTACAGATATACCATTTTAACATAATTATTTTCAGCAACAATGGTTCAGTTACTTAAAGAAACATGAAACATTCAACTCTTTCAGATACGAAACGAATGCGATGCCAATCAATTTTTCCAATGGTCTTGAAGCCTCGCACGTTCACTGTGATGGTGGCGGTTGCATGTAAACTCTTTACTTCGTTGAACTAACTAGACGGAGCAAACTTACCTTCAGTTTCAGCTGCGGCTGGACACAGCTCTAGTTCACAGAGACTAAAATTAAGAGTTTTGTCATAACCTGTTTAGCAAAAAAAATCGTATGTCTACTGATGCCTCTGCCGCATGTAATTTGCAGAGTTCCAGACCTTCGTACTCTCATGGTTCACTTTTCTACACCATGCTGAGACAATTATATGAATACACAGGCTGGTAAGGAAGCGAGGGTTAAGAGACAGGAAAAATGATAGAGGACCAAAGCACGATTTTCATAGGCGTAGACACATGAGTGTGTGAGATGGGAACTGCACAAAATATCTCTTCAACCGAACCACGATTCAACATTGATTTTCCGGTTATGCCTGGAAAACTCGGTTAAGTCGGACTAGTCTGGGTGATCTTGAGGAACATTTGCATGTGGAAAAAAAATGATTATTCAGGTACTTCTTATTCACCTCTGCACTTATAAGAAGATAAGATAGGAATTATTTTATAATCCCATCAAAATAATTCTTTTTCACAGAAAATTTATGAATACATACACGTACACACATCTTACGCATAATTTCATGAATGTGTCATTTATAACTCAATAACAAACATAATTATGAAGTTACGTGGCATGGAAGCATTTTCTCGTCCCTGTCAAGATAACAGAATGTACACGCCTTTGAAGCCCGCTGTAGTTCCATCTCATTTCCCACGCTATCCCCACCTCCACAATACACCACATGCAAAATTCACTGTACCCGCTTTTTCCGTGGCGGGATCGATGTTGAAATCGATCCAATATCGGCAGCTCATGCAACTGAATATTCCTTGGGTATTCTTTTGCCTTTCAGAGTGGGCTTGAGTGGCATACGGGGCAGGGGGGGGGGGGAGTGGCGGGGATTACTAGAGATAATAGTGTGACTGAAGTCAGCATTAAGATACTGAGCTGCCCGAGGCATGGGGAAAGGGGGGGGGCGTTATGGAGGAAATGGGAGAGAAAGAAATAACCCTGGGCAAAGATAAAGATCTGGGAGAATTTTTTTATTTTTTTTTGCGGAGGACAGCAGAAAAAAAAAATAAATTGGAAAAACATTGTACTGAAAGTGGAGAAAAACATTTGAAAGATATCAAAAGAAATAAAGACTTGTGGTTGGCATGATAGAGGAAAAAAGAAAGGAAGGAAGAAGGAAAGAGGAAAAGAAGGAGAGGAAGTAGAAAAGTGAAGCACAAAGGAAGGAAGAATGGAAATGAAAGGAAAGAATGAAAGAAAGACAGAAAAAAGAAAGGAAACAGAACAGAGACACAGAAAGGAAGGAAGGAATAAAGCAAAATTATGAAAGGAAAGATAGAAAGAAAGAAAGAAAGAAAGACAAAAAGGAGGAAAGAAACCTTGTTTTGCAGTTCAAACTACATCGGGGTTTACATACGTCAGCACATTCAACATTTGGCAGTTTCAGTGAACGAATGAGATTAAAATAACACAGATAAACACAGGCAGACAGGTTAAGGCAGAGTCAAGCAATAATGGACTGGTCTGTTTTCAAAGACGCCTATTGAATAAAGCTGTTTGTTAGGGGTCGGGGCTATTTTACACTATAAATGATTCAAGAATGCAATGGACTATTCATATGCATCCAGAAGCAATAACAGGCGATAACAGAATAACCGAAGCAGTCAATAACAGCAGAGTATTTTTCACTCTTTTCACTCCGTTAACCATTGTTATCTTTTTCCTTGTTATGAAAAGTGTTGGAGCAGACAAGTAAACAAACAAACAAGCAAACAGATATATTTCCTTGGTGCAAACAAAATTAGGATTCATATCATAAACAGCGTTTGTACTATTGCAAAACAGGGGCACAAAAAGAAAAAAAGGTGACAGCAATGTATTTGCAAAGCCCTACAAACTGACTCAAGTTTTGTCATAGTCATTGCAATCAGTTTTGACATCACGACCACACGTAACGGGTCTCCATATACTTTAATTTGTCCACCCGTTGGATTCTTTTGCCTGCTCCACTGTGATCTCACCCAGCCCTCCTACGATCACCACTTATCAGTGTCCCTTCACTTCGTTGCCTGACAAATATTTCGTCGTCTGTAATGCCAACCTCGCGCTGTACATAGCATTTTTTTTTTTTTTTCAATTTTGATGTGTG